>MU005963.1:244618-356502 GCA_010093745.1 Piedraia hortae CBS 480.64
TGTCAAGTAAAGTCAATAGTTTGTCACGTAGATGTCACGCAGTTGTCACAGTTAGGCGCTTAGAGAGCTTGCATTAGCGCGACGCGACCACGACGCGTCGTCTTCAACTCCACCAATCTACCCACCATGTCGTCCCGCAGAGGCACTCCGAGACGCAATCGGCGCGCTCCTTCCATTGGCAATGCGCCGCCATCAAGCGACCAGCCTCTCCCCGAAGCGGCCACTCCCAGACGCGCCGCAAGGTCTTCCCAGATGACATCGCAGTCGCAAAACCCGCCCACATCCTCGCCCTTGTTCTTTGGTACCTCCCCAGCTAAAACGCAGAGCCAGTCGCAGGATCAAGATGTTGCCATGGGCGGAATGCCGTCCAGCCCAACCCGACGGCCGGATGACGGCGATACCACGCCGCGTGCTACGAGAACTAGCCGGATGAGGGACTCATCGCCTCTACATTATGCCACAAGCTCCGAAGCTGCAGGCCCAGCGGGGCAGGTGCCGGGCAGCAGCTCAACGGGACTTTTTGTACCCGAGAACTCGTCAAACGCTCTTAACAGACGCCATGACATTCAGTCTGACATTCTACAATCCAGCGTTGGACGTAGACGGCGGGTTTTTGTGGATGAGCAGGGAAATCCAGTCCAAAACCCGTCTGATGCAGCCACTTTTTCCAATGTCAATCCCAACACGTCCGATGCGGATATGCTAGGCGGCCAGTCGAGCCGGTTCATCTGGGGGACAAATGTCTCCATTACCGATTCTTTTTCCTGCATGAAGGACTTTTTGCTCAATTTTCAGCAGAAATATCGGTCCATCTTGGACGAGGAGATGACTGAGACCCAAACTCTACCTGCTGGCCACCCGGGTTTGGAAAAGGTTAATGTGAGGATGTTGGAGACAATGCTTGATTTGGGCACCAGAGAATTTTACCTAGACTGCCGGAATCTAAAGGCATATCCTTCTACTAAAAAGCTGTGGTATCAGGTGCAGAATTTTCCAGCAGAGATAATACCAATTATGGACGCTGCTGTCAAAGACGCTCTTATTGAGCTAGCTGAAAAGAGGCAGTCTGCTACAAGATCGTCGCAGATGCAGCAGCAACGACAGCGTCGGGACATGAGCTCCATGCCACCCATGCCCAGCTCCGACATGGACAGTGCCAACGGAACAAATGGCGTCCGTCCACCGCAGCAGACGGAGGAGGTAGAAGACATTGTTGCCGAAGTGGAATCTAGGGTCTTTCGTGTGCGGCCTTTTGGTCTAGATGGGACCATCAACCTCCGTGAGTTGAACCCCAACGACATGGACAAACTGGTCTCTATCAAGGGCTTGGTCATCCGCACAACCCCCATCATTCCAGACATGAAGGACGCCTTTTTCCGCTGCTCCGTCTGCCACCATACAGTCAAAGTAGACATTGATCGCGGCAAGATCGTGGAGCCGACCCGTTGTCCAAGAGAAGTGTGCAATTCAAGCAACAGCATGCAAATTGTGCACAACCGCTCTGGGTTTGCGGATAAGCAGGTGGTTAAACTGCAGGAAACGCCAGACGCCGTTCCTGATGGCCAGACACCGCACAGCGTAAGCCTGTGTTCCTACGACGAGTTAGTGGACGTGTGTCGGGCCGGTGACCGTGTGGAGATCACAGGCATCTTCAAATGCAACGCCGTACGCGTCAATCCCCGACAGCGGTCAGTCAAGAACGTATTCAAAACCTATGTCGATTGTCTGCATATTCAAAAGGTCGATAAACGACGAATGGGCATCGATCCCTCGACCATCGAAGAGGAACTATCCGACCAAGCAGCGGGCGCTACGGAGGAAACCCGTCGGGTAACGGAAGAAGACGAAGCCAAGATCAAAGCCACAGCCGCTCGCCCGGACGTGTACGAACTCTTTGCCCGGTCTCTTGCGCCCAGCATCTACGAAATGGACGATGTCAAAAAAGGCATCCTCCTCCAACTATTCGGCGGAACGAACAAATCGTTCGAAAAAGGCGGCAGCCCCAAGTATCGAGGAGACATCAACGTCCTCCTCTGCGGCGACCCCTCAACCTCCAAATCAAAGATGCTCGAATACGTCCACTCCATCGCCCCCCGCGGGGTCTACACGTCCGGCAAAGGCTCCTCGGCCGTAGGCCTCACAGCGTACGTAACCCGCGACCCTGAAACTCGAAGCCTAGTCCTCGAATCCGGCGCACTCGTCCTCTCCGACGGCGGAGTCTGCTGCATCGACGAATTCGACAAGATGTCCGACTCTACCCGCTCCGTTCTCCACGAAGTAATGGAACAACAAACCGTCTCCATCGCGAAAGCAGGAATCATCACCACTTTAAACGCACGAACCTCAATCCTCGCCTCTGCAAACCCCATAGGCAGCAAGTATAACCTCGACCTCCCCGTCCCACAGAACATCGACCTCCCACCCACCCTCCTCTCCCGTTTCGACCTCGTCTACCTAGTCCTCGACCGCGTCGACGAATCCGCAGACCGCAAACTCGCCCGCCACCTCGTAGGGATGTACCTTGAGGATAGCCCCGAAAACGCCGCTCAGGCTGAAGTTTTGCCCATAGAATTCCTAACCCTCTACATCTCCTACGCGCGCGCAAACATCCACCCGCGTATTACCCCCTCCGCAGCGGACGCGTTGGTAGAAGCATACGTCTCGATGCGCAAACTAGGCGAGGATATCCGCTCCTCCGAGCGCCGCATCACAGCCACAACCCGCCAGCTTGAATCTATGATCCGCCTCTCTGAAGCGCACGCGAAGATGCGTCTCAGTCAGACCGTCAACGCGGAGGATGTGCATGAAGCGGTACGGCTGATTCAGTCTGCGTTGAAACAGGCTGCGACGGATGCGAGGACGGGACTCATTGATATGGGGTTGTTGACGGAGGGGACGTCCGCGGCGGAGAGGAGGAGAAAGGAGGATTTGAAAAATGCTGTTTTTGGGGCGGTGGAGGAGATGGGCAGCGCACAAGGGGGTGTGGTTAGGGTGACGGAGTTGGTAAGGGTTGTGGGTGAGAGGGCGAGTGTTACGGTGTCGATGGAGGAGGTTATGGAGGCAGTTAGAGCGCTGGAACAGGAGGGAAGGGTGCAGGTTACGGGCGAAGGGGGTAGGAGGGGGGTCAGGGTTGTTGTTGGAGCTTTATAGGACTATGTTGGTTGGGAGGGCAGAGTGGGTTGTTTTGTTGTGGGATGGTGTTGTTGGATGGCGGGGTGGACGTGATGGTTGTGAGGGCGAGTATGGTAATCCTTTCCCAGACACTTATAGTTGACTCTTGTGGTATGTAGACCCATATCTAGCTACACAACCCGAGGTATGAAGGGGGGCAAACACTAAGACGATTAGATGATGAGATCTTCTGAAACAAAAATCATCTCTGAACCACAACAAATCATCAGAGCACGCATATATGTGTCAAACACCCAACCCGCATCACAGCTCAATTCCGAACTCCAGCCCACGGGACAACCTGCGTTAAAGTAATAGTATATCGTCCCGACACAGTCCTGAATACTGTATGAGCAGCCAGCGAATCCAGGTATCAGTTGTGAAGTCCACACGCCGAACACACTCCCACAAAACATCCCGCAGTGTCCTTTCCTAGAGTTTGTCCAATTCACCAAGCCTTTCTCTAGCACATACGCCTTGCATCCCGGTAATCTGACCATCGAACTGCCTGAATTTGTTCCATTGAGGTGGATGGAAAGGGGCTGATTTGTTAGACTGTTGACGCCATCTCTCAGGACAGATGAGGTTCATGTGACGAATTACCAGCGCATCGTGAGCGTACACATTGTGGTTCGTGGTGTTGTCGAAGATCCACAATGCCTGGAACATTTCCCGAAGGGGGTTAAATGAAAAACCTTTAAGCGACTCTAACCCGCTACAACGCTACAAGTGGGAACAGACGGTTGCTATGTGGCCCCAGTCTCCCTTCAACGGCCTACGACATCCCCCTTCCCCCCCTCCCCCTCACCACCCCACCGTGGACGACGGCAAAGAGCTTCCGCCATCCGTCGAAGAAGTGCTGGTACTTCACAACGTCTCAGTGTCCAGACGGATTGGCAAATGATCGGACAGCACGGATGGAAATAGCGGGCGAGATCCCGTATGTCGGTCAGGATGACGAGGGATCGCAATCGATAAACTCCAGAGAACAATCGTGTCGAAAAGCTCGTGACGACAGTAGGGCGCCTGAGGACTGTTCGATGGTCTGGAGGGTAAGAACAATGCCTGGCCAGCCAGTACAGCAATCCCAGCGCCCATGATGATATCATATTCGTCGTTTAAAGTGCTGTTGCGTTCTTTGGTTTTTTGACGTCAAATGTAGTGTCCCCTGGATGGAATATCCAGTCGCTGGTATCAGGAACCTTCTAAGCTTGCATCAGAACAACAAACACCTCCTCCCCCATTGCTTTTCCGAGGCTTAATCAGGCGCCGGCGCTGAATACCCCGACAATTGAATGAATTCCATCCCACATGGAATGTCCCTCGGGAGGTGGGGCTGCGGTGGAGCTACTTCAGGGCGGCTACGCCCCTGTCACCTATCATTCACGCCGGGGAACGTGGTAGTAGACGGTGATTTTCATTCTTGGTTTTGGGGAACAGTGTGAGTCTGACTTGGTGACATGGTGTTTTCCAACACGGAGGTGTCATTCTCCTGGCTCGTCTGATACCTCCACTGTTCTACCCCCTTTGCTGTGTGGTCAGAAGGTAAATTTGGTGATGGTTGCGCCGCTCGTTCCAGGTTTGTCCTCGGTCCTGGTCGTCTGTTTCGGGTGCCCGTTAGTGAGCGTCTGTCTTCGTGTATTCGTTCATTGTGTACCTAAGGCTATCACCTCCTTGCGGGCTCTCTTCCTTCCGACAACGATAGAAAGGCGTTGGTGTCCTCGTGTGCTTGACACGGCATAGGTCCGTTGGGGGTTCCTCGTATCACCTTTTTGCAAGTTCTCGCTCTTTTGTCGCTAGTTCGCAGTTTCGAGATAAGGTGTCGTCTCGATGAAGTGGGG
This sequence comes from Piedraia hortae CBS 480.64, assembly GCA_010093745.1. Taxonomy (NCBI): domain Eukaryota; kingdom Fungi; phylum Ascomycota; class Dothideomycetes; order Capnodiales; family Piedraiaceae; genus Piedraia; species Piedraia hortae. Next base: position 249,631 of record MU005963.1, read on the forward strand.
CCTGCGTAGGGACCTGTTGAGGTTGGTATGAATGGAGTCGATTTGATGCGAATGGTAGGTTTTTGTTGGAGTGGCGCTTATTATAGGCGTGTGGGAATTATCAACGGAGACATTCATGCGTGAGCTGTTGCTCCTGAGTCTAGGATCCAGTAGTCATTGCCGCAGAATATAGTGACGTGTTCTTCGATGTTACCATATTCTTGGCAAGTCGTGGTTCTGGGTTAGTGGCTCTTCAACTGTTCTCGGATGTTTTCATTGCCTGGGGCTGGAGTTCGAGTTAAGGGGCTTCTTCCTGCTCGACACCTCCGAAGTCTCTTTGGCATGGAGGACTTTGGCAGCAATCTTGCATGAGGTGGGGGTCAAATGCTCAATGCTTGCCTCCAAACTCCTGTAAGCCTTTGGTGCTTTCCACGCGCTTCTGAGCGGGCCTCTGCGATTGGCCTTACACGATTGGACAAAGTCGATGTTTGCATGCCTCATTCAAGTCATGCATGCTGAATTTTGCCGCATGACGTATCGGGCCGGCGCAGACCGGGAGATGCAAACACTTCCCTATCCTCGTATGTACAGTAGCAAACATTCTTGTAGAGGAATGTAATGCTCGCAAGCATTCCTCTGTTGCGGTGTTCATTAACGGCTCAGAGCCTCCATGTTTGAGGGCACTTTGCGTGCTCTCTTGGGTGTTCAGCTTCACCACTGAACTAGCGTAATGCGCAATTTGACCGCATTCGCCAAGGTCTTGCTATAGTGCGGTTTCGTCCCAGGAATACGAACATGTTGGGAATTTCGTCATGAATGTCGTTGCAAGTGGATCGCCCCGAGCCTAGTGCAGGCTTGGCACACTGACCCGCAGTGAGAATTACCACATGTCAAATACTCTTGAAGTTGAAAATACGAACAGCACGGCTATCATCAACACGATCTTAATTATTACTCCCTTGTAGATAACATTTTGAAGGATACGCGAATCTCTTCAACACCCACAACCGCATTATAGATATGTAAACACTGGCTGAACCGTCAGCGATCGCTTCCCCCACAGGCCTTTCGAATGCTTCCATATAGGTGGACGCATTCCAGGGATTCAACATCTGGGAATGATGTTTCCTCAGCTTACTGAGATATAACGGACCAGTCTCCCACATGGGTGGCGCTCTTAACCTCCTACAAGAAAATATCACGCTCTCTCCAGCATGAGCAACATCATAATGGACCCAGACTTGATGGTCATGCAGACACAAGAACAGACAACGAAAAACAATGGCCGTCGGCAGTGGCTGCTCCAAGACTTTACCATAACTAACCTCTGGTCTAACGCTGCCAAGTATGTGTTTGCTCCTGTTGGTTTATACGGCTGTGCTGACAGATTGCAGTCATAATCACTTTGTTGTTGGCGGTGATTACAACAATTCTTCATCGAAAAGGTCAATACCATGTGGGTGTTGTGATCCTGCACGCCATCATCATTGATTTGCTGGCTGTCTTCACCCCGAAAACACCCACTAGGTACACGGTGTGTCGCAGAGTGGCTCCTTTTTGAACTTGAGTACACACGATGTTTTGCGGAGTGATCCCAGTTTCTTGCAGTCTGACCAAAGGATGCCAATAGAAGGCAAAGTCTTCGACGCTCTGCATGGCCTAGAGCAACACGGAAGTCCGGTGTTACCGCTTGGCAAGTAGGACAAACGCTCGGGCCTGCTCAGAAGATTTTTGGCAAGGACTCGTAAACACACCATGGCCAACAACCGGCCGCACTCGGCAAAGGGTCTATGTGCTTGGAAGGTACTGCATGGCTCGCAGTCCCGATGCCTCTATTTAATGATGACGAATTGTTGGGGAGCTTTTGCATTGCATGTGATGCGGGTCTGGCTGGATGCATGCATGTTTGGCATGCATTACGTGCTCAGATGCCTTTGTAATAGCCTTTGCTTTCTGCTGTTGCCTTGCCTGGCCTTGGACATAGGCTCGCACATTGCTTTGCCCCACTCTTCCGATAAAATCTCCGTGGACCAAAACTTCTCCGCATCATACCGATATCTGAACAGAACATCACAACAACATCCAGCCATTTGGTTTTATCTTCACGACAATTTTCCATCATCATCATTATGACAACTATTTCGCAGACCGCTAAGAACTTGGCCGCTGACCAGGTCATGGTTGATACCCCAGAGCAGAGCCTGCCGATCCATGCCCGGTTCTGTTTACTGCGCTGGCAATGAGGCCGGGTTTCCGTGGACTGGACTAGAGTTCGTTGAACCCTCATATCCATATTACGATGAGCGAGCTGGCATCAGTGCAGTGCTCTCAAGCGCCATATCATCGCCTCAATCAGAGGGTAACATTTGTAGAGACCTGATCATCTCGTCTTTCGTGTGCGTCTCACCGCCACACAGTCCCTCTTTCACCCCTCGAGGTCTTTGTGGAGCTCGACGTTGTATGCCTGGGCTCAAATAAAATCGTGGCATTCTTCACTGTCGACTCATTGCGACGGCTTTATCATTTCATGTTGTTGTAACGAAAGGCCTGTCAAGTTAATTTATACCAGACGCTACCCACCAAAAGGGACATGTATACACTGCCAACCCTCTCGCGTCATGTCACATCATTTTCTCACTCTTTTCACGTCATGTAGCGAGATCGTGTACATCACGTGCCATGATGTAGGATGTGACGCAGCAAGATGCGGAACGCCTTGCTCCGGGGTTCGTGGAATTCATAACGAAACCACATCCTGCTCGAGCCTTTGTAACGAAATATGGAGCTGAAGTCTCCCAATTCAACATCAATTTCTGGACGGATGGCACAAGCGCCACAACCACTTCCAAATGGAACCCTCTGGAGGTTTGGTCACTTACCTTTTCCGGGAAGCCACGTGTAGTGAGTACTATCCTGCATTCGCAACCAATGCGGTACGGTCACTAATGGCTTTCAAGGAATATTTCCATACCTCCGCCAACCATTTCGTGGCTGTTGGGGCAAGGATGAAGGGCAATACCATGATTGATAGCCTCACTCCTGAGTTCGTCCGGCTCCAACGGGGAATCAAAGCTTTTGATCCTCGGCGTAAGAGAGCGCAGGTCGTCTTTGGAGGGGTTACCATGGCTCTCGCAGATATTCCTGCAGATTCTGGTGTGATCTCCCATCAGCACACGTGTAACTGCTCTTGCCGGAATTGCTTGTTCAACAAAGCAAGTGTTACGTCGTGGCAAGATGTGGCTTCGGCGGCAGCACCCAGATCCAAAAAGTACTCTCGGGCACTTGAGAGAACTGAGAATGGCATCAAGCCACCAATCTCCTCACTATACCACTTGGAAGGATTTGATCCGCACCAGGATATCCCATTTGAAATATTGCATGGTGTGCCACTGGGGTTTGTCAGAAGCCTCTGGCACCAGTCGTTGTATGACCCGACGATCAAGTCAGACTTTGAGGAGTTGGCCCTCTGCGTAGCCTCATCAAGCCTGGATGGTATGAACAGTTTTTTAGACGCGCAACAGATCCTGCTTTGGAGCAAGTCCTTTGTGGTTTCGGATTATCCGGCTTTGATTGAGATCTGGCTGGCAACTTTGGTCTCCTTCTATTCCTCAAGGGGACGGACAGGTCGGTCCGTAGGCTCCTGCTGCTGTGGTGCGTCGCAGCCGATCTTGCCAGGATGATATATTCTAGGCAGATCGAAGACATTAACCTGTGGGAAGCACTATTCAAGCATCGTTACGAACGTATGCTTCAGCTATGGACCGACGTCTGGGGTCTGGACAGCATCAGAAACAAAACAAAGCTTCATATGCTTGTCCATGTGCCTGAAATGGTGCGCAGATTTGGCCCACCGCAAGGAACATCCTCGGAGATCCCAGAGTCGCTCAATCGGCACCTGCGGGGTTACGTACGGCACTCAAACCATCAAGCAAATTCCTTTGATGCCGCTGGTCATGCGTCAATTCGAGCGGCTCAAATTTATCTTGTCAACCGGGGTTGGTGGTGTCATGATGGCACACATATGACACAGGCCGGGAAGAAGTGCATCTAGGCTCTCAATCAGCCGAGGATGCGACGTCTGCTGGGCCTTCCCGTTGAACTGGCTGCACCCACCCACACGATGAGCAAACGATTGCCTCCAGGGGATTTGCCAGCTCATGATGGGCTTTTTACGAAGTTTGGCTTGGGCTGGTCCCAAAACTCGTACAAGGCATTTACCCGCTTGCTTGCACCTGTCAAATCCAGTGTTGGGTCGTTTGTCAAATGTGGTGGTCAGACTATTTTCCGGCTCAGATATCTCTTGAAACAGCTGGGCACAGCCCATCATGTCGCCCTTCTTAAGGAATTTTGTACAACCACATTGGAAGACCAGCATGGCACCTTTGGGTTTCCTCTCTTGGCCTCTCGTGAGCGATTCACAACAGTGCCCGTGGGCTCGATCTCCAATGTCCTAAACGTGCAACACTTCTGCACTGTGGATTGCCGAAAAGTTTGGGTGCCTAACGCAACCAGAAGAGAACGGAAAATCGTTGAAGGGTTTGCTTGGAGGCACTCCACAGACGGCGCGTATGGCAATCGCTGGATCGAAAACATCCACATGCTAACGCATGATAATTGACCCTGCTGGGCTATCTGAGATTAAAATATGCAAGAGATTTGTAAGGGGATTTAGTATTATCTGATTTTTCCAGTTAAGACTGTACTTATGGCAAAACGGCCGTGTTCTCTTTTGATATTTATGTGTATGTGCTTGACTTGCCAATAGCCTTGATATGTTTGCGACATGTCGAGATTAGTTGCCGCATGATGCTGCGTCACGCAACCTACCCCGCATGACGCAGCATCATGCCGGGGGGTTGGCTGTGTAGTCAATCTCTACGGTATTGGCTATCACTAGCAGTGACTAATAAGTTTATATGATGTTCCAGTGTTGTGCTGTCTTGTTTCAGCGTTGGCGGCTTTCGAGGTGTAGTTCAATTCCGCGCTTGTACCTTGGCTTTTACGGACATCTCTTCCATTCAACACCATGCTCATCAACAAGAAGATACACGTCCCAACTGAGATCGTGTTGATGATACCGCGTTGTCTCGCGAGTGAATATAAAACTTTGCTCAACCTCGCTCTGGTCTGCAAGGAATTGGCAGATGCTAGCAATGAATTCATCTGGAAATCTGTGAAGCCACACTTTCTGTGCGGGATCGCCTCTATCGACCAGAGGCAGTACTATGCAAAGATGGTTCAACGCTTATATATCATTGGAGACTTGCACGAATGCAAATACCAAGGAAGAATAAAAGGTCTATCCTTCCCACGACTCAGGAGGTTGGTTTGCTTTAGAAACCCAAGTTACCAAGAAAAACTGTCCATCTCCCAATTCCTCCAGTCGAATATGCGTGAGCTAGGCCTAAATGAATAAAATTTTGAAGAAAGGGAGGTTCTAGCTATCCTCATCCCAACCCGGTGCCCCCAACTAAGACTGTTGTACCTTGTGGCTCCACCAAAGTCAATGACAGTTGCTGGGCTAATAAGTCTAATTGAACAGCTTCCTATGCTCGTAGAACTGGGATTTTCTCAAGTTCAACCCGGCGCTAGCGTGGGCCATGCAATTCAGCATCAATGTCTGCAAGCCTTTTTTGCATGTGATTGCTTCGTTAGCTTCGAATGGTTGCAGAAGCTGGCTTCAAAAAGCGTCACCGCCTTCTCTAATCTCCAGGAGCTGTACCTATACCTCAGCGCAGCTTCAGTGCCACTTCTTCCCAGTATCGTAGGAGATTATCTGCATACCCTTGCACTTAACATCACTTTCTCAGACTCTGGGAATGTTGTTGAGAAGTATCAGTGCCATACCTTGACCCGATAATAAAGGCTACACAAAAGAAAAATCCTGTATGGCAAAATGCTCGAAGAGCATAATAAAGAGGACAGTGGGGCGATGGAGTGATATATGAAACTGTCTGAACAAAGAAGCTACTTGTATATAAGCTCGCTGTTGAATATTAGAAAACATAACTTTGTTAAAACTTAATCTTCAGATCGATTACGCTACGCAACAACTATCTTCCAACAGGGAATAGCTTGTATGGCCTTAGCAAGGCTGCGTCCCTGCGCAGTTTATACATAACCTTCGTCCATGATTCTGAGCCAAGAATCGAATCGCGAGACTTTAAAGTCTTAAGCAATTGAAGTCATTGGAGGAACTTAGACTTCTTCCATCGCTTTCAACGATGATCAATATCGACGGCTTGAACGACGAACACTTCATCGACCTCTTTGCTTGCATGCCTAATTTAAGGAATTTTCATTTAAAGAATGATGGCCCAATCGCTCTCAGCCTTGCAAAGTTTATTGCGATGGGCGAATCTTGCCCCAAATTGGTCAATCTTATGATGAATGCGCGTTTCGACCTTCGCGCCCTGCCGCTCACGTCACCACCCCTTTTTCCGTGTCTCAAATTGTTGAAACTGAATGAAGCGCTTCCTGGCAAGTAAGTACACATGGGCTCGGTGATGGACGTGGTTTGGAAGCTGACGACGCAACAGCTTCGATAAATTCGAACGCCTGGGCAAGTGGGTGGCCAAGGTCGAGAAATTGTTGCACAATCATATGCCCCGACTGAAATCTTTGTTCCTTTACGACGGTTGGAATATACGGAACATCTTATTAGAATACACTTTCGGGCAACGCGTGGAGGAGAAGGACTCCGCTGCTCCATTACCATCAGTCCAGCGATGACAGAAGAGTGACCTTCCGCATCACCATACTAGTCGGCCATCCACCCCCAACAAGAAGTACACAATGTAGAACTTGTTGGTAAGAGTTTCACAAGAGTTTTGTCGAGTATTGCCATTTCAAAAATACCCCCTGACCGTGGCACCATAATTCAGATGACATTTCGTAGCTGCCTGGACATAACAGACGAAGTTCTTGTGCCCGATCAATCCGCTATATCCAAGTTGGACTGTATCATTACCATTATCATCACCAGCCTTCATTTTCTTCGTGCAGATGGCCTGCGCTATAGCAAAAGATCTTCCGAGGCGCGCGCACATACACACAACGACTCACTTATTGAGAAAGATACTCATCCTTGCACACCAAACCATCCATATCTATGCCACAGCAAACCACGCCTCAAATTGTCTTCTCTTTGCTTTGCTCTGATTTCCCATCAACCCATCCTTCCATATAGGCCCCCAAACGACTCATCATTAAACCAACACCCGGGCCTATTACTCGCCTCCTTCCTCCATTGTCACTACGGAACCACTGGAGCCTCCTTCCTTAACCGGATCTTGTAAATTTCATGCCATCCGATTTTGACCCCGGTGATCATTTAATCTTGTCATTCTGCCCCGGACAGAACGATTCATCGTACCTATCACACCTGACCCTCGATGGAGCGCCCAAAACTCACCTGGGAGGATTTACACAAGGGAAACTCTGTGTGCAAGGGTGTGGGTGTCTGCTTGCGCTGGCCGCAGCTTCGGGGGAACTGCAGAAAAGGTGAATGTCTTAGGTATATACTTTGAGCAGCCAGAAAAGGTACATATATTGGGCTTGTGGTCTAGCGGTATGACATCTTCTTAGCACTTGGTTTGGAGAAGGTTCTGTGTTCGACTCACAGCTAGTCCATCTCCTTTTTTGTTGTCAGATTTGGTTTGCAATTGTATGAATGGTGCCCGTGGCACAAGGAGGCGGAGACCGATTTGACATGGACTTACATATTTTGGGTCGTGAAATTCTCATACCAAAGTAGGCTTGACGCTAGTCCTATAATGCTACTTGATCCAAGGATTTCCCGCTAGTACTGGTAGCGAAAGGTAGCAGGAGATCGAGTGCCTGGTAGAAAATTGAGGTCGTCATAACTGGGTCCAGCAGCACCTGCTTTTTGAGTGAAGAGACGGACACCAAAAGAGGTCATGTCATCCAAACCCTCCAGCGAGCAACTTAACTCAGGCCCATGACAGTGTTGGCATTAAGTCTCGTTGCTATGAGTGTACGACGCCAATACGCGACACCGCTTACACCAGCAGCTGCACCCTAGGTTTGGTCCTCACAGAGGTTTCCCTCGGGTCATGTCGCATGCGACATGGTGGATGCGCCCTGCTACCGTTTGAGGTGAGTCATGGATTAAGACTGCATGCTGACGTTCTTACTGCATGTTTGGCCATTTGCTTCCGGTCATACGATTAATGACTCGTACGAGGCTACGCACGGGCCTTCCAGCCCAGGATATATTCTCTGATGTCCCCTCGTAAATACACTTGTATTCACTTGTACACACATCTCTACTCTCCATCCATCGTTCTCATTCGCACATACCATCTGTTTTCAGCCAGTAGATGAACAATAAGTGCTTGCATTGCCTAAACGTTTTTGCGGCGCTGCGTATGGCTTCACTAACTCTGATGCCAATCGAGGGAGATTCAAGGAGTGTGAATTGCGCTTCGTTTGAAATATTCGCAACAACACTTGAAAGCGTGGGGATTTTTGATCCGAGAGCGGTCAAAATATTGGGCTTCAAAGGCATCCATATGCTGCCAAATTGATTGTCGCTGTTGTGTAATAACGATCTTTCGGCTCTTCCGCGGAGAACCACGTGCTTCAACTTTGGGGGTGGCACAACGCCGTGTAGGAACATGGTGTCTAGAACCCCGTATTCGGCCGTCAATCGGAAGTCCTCAGGCGCAGTAAAATCCTTGAGGTTGTGCACAGTCGACGAGGTCCTTGAAAAGCCCGTCAACCTTTGCGCATATTGGTTCAACGATTTCAACAAGGTTTATTTTTTCGGCTAGGGAGTCGAAAAATCGATTGGCATCGCCCCAAAGAAGGTTGTTGGTGTGCAACATGGATAGGACTATTGAATCATTGTAATTGTTTTCGACTGTTTCCCTGTTAGCTTCCGTTGAGAGACAAACGTTGGTTCGCATACCTGGCACCAAGGGCTCATGAGCCGCTGGGTATTTTATAATAGCTTTAAGTGCATCGTCACCAATGATTACCTCCCCCAGCCTTAGATGCTTCAGTGGCGTCTTAGCAACCGCAACATCGAGGCAGCTATGGGCTAGGAAAGCAGCGCCGGGAATTTTAAAATGTTGTAGAGTTGGAAGCGCAAATATAGCAGATAATCTGCCAATCACGACTGGATTGTCCATAGGGGAGGCCAGCCTGATCAGATGCAGATTGAGGGCATTGAGAGTAGACGACACCTGCCAATCAGGGTTTGGTTCTGGGCCAATGAGTTCATTTAGAGTGAAGAGCCATTGACTGAGGACTGTCCCCTTATAAAATGGAGGGAAGTCGACCTCGGGTTCATCTTCCATACAGTAATATGGGCTTCTGATAGTGAGCTCCGTCAGTTTCGGCGCCTGTGAAAGTGATAACTTTGTATTGAGTACGGTCTCAAATGAATCCAGGTGAAATGGTACCGAAATTGACCTGATATAATGTTTGCGAGTAGGACAGACTCGGAGAGCCTTCAAAATGGCCTGGAGTTGCATGAGATCGCTGAACGAGACTGAGCGGTAGAGCACTAGTCTGCAACATTGCAACAACGCTTGTTGACTCCAGCAAGACTGCTATGTGAAAAAATAGTTCATTTGGTGACGTCATCAGTGATGGGTCCATTGCTGGCTAGTTCGAAGTTCTCGGTTGGCTTGAGGTGACACGAGAAAGACAAATTTAAAATGACAGGTCCATAACACAACATGCTTCGATGTAACAGTCATCATTGACACCAGTTAACAAGCTAGTGACTGGCTGTTAAGAATGTGAATGGGAATAAATAGTGGTGTTTTAAGGCATCAATCCCAGGGATCAAGGGCCGGTCCCACCTTGTGAGTCACTGAAAGTTGCTATTTGAGGAAGGTCAATCTGGATTACATCAGCAATTCCGCGTGATCTCGGGGTCGGATTGATCTGCGATGCTTGGAAAAGGCACCTGAATGCCCCACTATTTATACCCACTTACTTTCTTAACAGTACTTGCTGCCAGTCATATGCGGAGGGATTCACGTGTGGCCGTTCGAAGAGGAACCATATACTTGGACACAACGTGTAGCTATAGTAGGTTTTATATATATGGCCTATTACATCACGAGTTCAATTTCAAATTGGAAGAGGCAAAAAGAGGCAGTAATGGACTAGCTGTGAGTCGAACACAGAACCTTCTCCAAACCAAGTGCTAAGAAGATGTCATACCGCTAGACCACAAGACCATGTATACATATTCCAAATGAAGATTTGATTATCATATTTGAAGGTCTCGTCGTTTGTGACAACTTTGGCCTCTATGTCTTCTCAAATTGTGGTCGCAAATTCTCAATTATTATTGCGAGAGGTGTTGTTTGAAGGCTGCCAGTTGGAATTAAATCCTGTAGTGTCTAGCAGTACTTTTTACAAGTGCGGTGGTCTGTGGGACTCGGTATTATTGGCGAATGAACAGAAATTTACTTGGAGTATCTGGTCCCTGGGTCAGTCAGGTTCGGTCATGTCATATGTGACATGGCGAATGCGCCCTGCTAGTGTACGGCGTGATGTCACCGGTCCACCGGTACAGAAGATCTATTTTGACGTTCCCTCGTAGAGATACATGGTCATTCACACTGTCACATAGACACTGGTGTTGACTCCTACCCACCTGCATCGTTCCTGTCCCTGTCGTTGATCTCCGTCTATCGCTACGTCCTCCTAGCTCGGGCCGTTTACGCAGTCCCATCCACGAGAGTACTATCGCTACAGAATATAGATGTAGACTCCTGACAGTAACCGGATAATGAGCAGTTGCCTTGCCTAGCGTTTTTGCCGCTTTGCACATCGCTTGCTTCACGCTATTCGCACTCCTGAAGTTCCATCGAGATGAAACTGTGATTTGTGGGAATTTTGCAAGTACACTCGAGAATTTGGCGATGTTTGCTGCGAGAGCGGACAGAATATCAAGCTTCACTGGTATTCATGAATTTTCAAGCTGGCCCTCGTTGTTGAACAAGAGGGACACTATCCTTCCCCGTAGTACCATATGTCGTAATTTTGGTGGCGGTTCGACGACTCATCCTAATTTGGCAGCTGCGATCGAGTCAGTCATCTGCGAATGAGCTCACGCAGGGCCATTTAAAAGTAGAACCATAAGATGGGGGGTGATTTTATATGAATATGCTCCGAATGTATCATAGTACAATGGCCTGCTATTACTCTACAGCTCCAACCTAACCCTCTCAAAGAACTTATTACCCATCAACTCCTCATTACCCTTGATCAATTCCCTCAGTTTCTCGACCTGCAGCTTCTCATCCACTGCAGCTCCAGCGTTATCTTCCTTCCACTTTACCAAAATCTCTTTGAGCAATCTACACCCCTCTTCCACCTCCTTCTCATCCGCAGCCACCTCCGCCCCCGCAGAGGTCGATGACGCGAAATTCTCAAGCTCGCCCGCTCGCCACTTGGCCATGTTGACCACCTTTTTGGGAAACTTCACCAGCTCCGCAACATTTATGCCAAACGACTTCTCGCTCACGCCTTCTTCCACCTTGTATAGCAGCGTCACATCCTCGTTATCGTTGTCAAAGTGCGCCACGACCCTCAGGTTTCCTACCTGGGGAAACTTGTCCCGCAAGGCGGCTAATTCGTGAAAGTGTGTTGCGAATAGCGTCAGACACTTCGTCTCCGTAAGGAGATACTCGCTAATGGCCCAGGCGAGACCAAACCCGTCATAGGTACTTGTGCCCCTGCCAAGCTCGTCGATGATGACAAGCGACTCGCGCGTGGCACTCTTGAGGATGTTGGCGGTCTCTAACATCTCCGCCATAAATGTGCTGACACCGTGCAGCTGGCTATCGGATGCACCGACACGTGCAAGGATGCTATCATGGATACAGAGCGTTGCAGAGGTGCAGGGAACGAAGCTGCCTACTTGGGCGAGGAGGGATATTACGCCCAGTGTGCGGATATAGGTTGATTTGCCGCCCATGTTGGGACCGGTGATGAGGAGGAATGAAGGGGGGTTACCCTCATTACTCTGGTTGTCATCCTCTCCAGTCTCTTGTCGGCGGCTCATGTAAAAATCGTTCGCAATGAATGTGATTTCGCTCTGCGCTTCCATGCATGGATGTCTCGCCTCTTTGAGCTCTGTAATGCCGGTTGCGTCCTCACGAGGATGGATCTTCGGCCGCACATACGGCACGGGAGCATGTACTGCGGCATGTGCGAGGGAGATAATTACGTCCATGTGTGAAAGCACACTGGCGAGATGTTCGATTACAGGCGTGTATCCTGCTGCAATTTTCAGCACCTCCCGAACGAGGCCGGACTGTGTACGGTTGTAGTTTTGTGTCAACTGATCAAAATCCCTCTTCAGCGCAGAGAGTGTGGGGGTGGTAAAAAAGACACCGTTCTTCTGTGTGGCTAACTCCATGTAAGGCTTTTTGTTACGGATTATGCTGGCTTCCGCGCGTGTTAATCTGAAGCAGAAGCCATGACCTTTGTTATTCTCGAGGAAGAGCTTCTTGTCCGCCTCGACGTTGAGGTCATCAGCGACTTTCCGATGTTCCTTGTTCATCTTCGTTCGGGCTTCATCGAGAAGTTTCTTGAGGACTTTGAGCCCCTCCTCAAAATCTGGCTTGATGGCAAATTCATGGTTATCGAGTGCGTCTAGGTCGACGGTAGTTTCAACCATTTCTTGGTACCCAGAGAATTGGTTGGAGATACTGCGCAGTTTGTCGGTGTATTGCTGGTCAAGGACATCTTTGTAGGCCTCATCCATGATGTTCTCGTACGTGTCAATGATATCCGGCAGGCGAATGATGACCTGGTAGACCCTCACAACATCCTCAAGCGTGGCTTTCTCGCGCTGAAACTTCTTTGCGAGGCGGTAGAGGTCCGGTATATAGCGAAGATGTTGTTCTTGGAGCACCTGGCGGAGTTCGGTGTCGGTGAAGAATGCCTCAACGAGCTGCTGGCGTTTTCCGATTTCTTCCAAGCTCATGAGAGGCTGTTTAAGCCATTGCGAGAGTAATCTGCTGCCCAGAGGGGTTTTGCAGTGGTTCAGCAGCCCGTAAAGGTTCATTGTCTTGGAACTATCCTTTGGCCCTGGCATCAGGTTCAGAGCTTTGAGAGCAGACGAATCAAGCTTCATGTACTGACTGAGCTCATGCTGGTACAGCCGGTACTGACCGTAGTTTGTAGTATCAGTCATGATATCCAAATACTTGATCAGCGCAGCCGCAGAGTTCATGGCCAGCTTAAGGTCGCTATGGAAGACGTTGACCTCGTCTCTTAACAACCGCGCAAGATCCTGTTCTACATCTCTACTTCCAAAGTCGCCCGGAGGTCTCTTAGACACGGCGCAGCCGCAATTTTCCGCAATCGAGCACAGCTTCTGCAGGTCTGGATCGCTGCCGTCCTGAATCAGACACTCGCGCACGCCAAGCTGGATGAGTAGCGATTCAAAGTTGGAGTAGATGTCGTTATCCACAAACTCGCTAACTCCCAGTTCCCTAACACTTGCATCTGCAAAACAGACGCCTACCTGTCTAGCATCCGCCTTGGCAGAGGCCTTGACTGCAAGGATGATGGGCGCAGATTCAATGTTTCCTCCCAACTCATCTTCAATATCCTGTAAATTTCCGGGCGATGCCTGCTTGGCAAGGGCCCATTGGTTGCGTCCCGTGCTGGAGTAAATCTCTACTCGTTTGCCTAACCTAAAGATGGCCTCTCTCAGGAAATTCTTGTACACAGTCCATGTCATGGTTACAGACGGTAATCCGGGACTTCGGCCAAGGGTTTTTATCACCGAAGTGGTCTTGTACTGATGCCTGGCGATGAGCAGAGCATCTGTCCCATGCGCGCTGAGGTAATCTCCACGGTCGAAGATGCGGACAGTCTTTTCATCCTTGTCTCTACTGAGCGCGCTGAACGCTTTGATGAATCCCGTCTCATCCTCTACTTTGAGCTCTGGTCTGTTGCCCATTTTCGATAGATACTGGCAACGCGTGAGCGAGCGCGTAAAGTCGCGGAAATTTGAAGTTCCATACCAGCGGGTAGATCCGTGCGCAAGATAATCACTTCACACTGTCAAATGTCGAATGCAACTCTCTTTTGTGGAACTAGAGTTGTCACAAGGTGTTGGAGATGGTCTTCTTCAAGGTATGCGTAACCTGGTATTGAATATGACTTCTCCACTTTGTTTGCTTGCTTGGTTCGCTCAATTGAAAGGCTACAGTGTATACAGGCGCGAGAAATAATGTGGAGAGGCTTTCTCCTCAATGGCAAACACACAGTAGCTTGTGTGATGCGGATGTGTGAGTCTAGTTTCGTAATGTGCTTGACATGGTTGTGTACTCGAATGCCTTGCGAGCAGGCACTGTTTGGGTATGGATTTGTGATGATGTTTGTCTTTATTGTGAGCCTTGAACCAAAGTCTTGCTCGGATATATAGAGTGTCCCTCCACTGGGTGAAGACCTCAAGATCCTCTGATAGAGCTCGATAGCTTGCATACCTCATCAGAAGCTTCTTCCATACTTAACAGCACACAACTGTATCATGACTTGTATGTATACTAAGGACCTGGCTCAAGCAATTGAGCTACAATGCAGATGATTATTGTTAGCATGAAGCCTCATTTCTACAAGTACATGAGCATATACTGCAGAAATCTTCTAGTGGAAGCTATATGATATCCTTGAGTCCGGTTTCTGGCTGCAAGGTCCAGACTTTAAGCGTACAACGCCAGAAGTCGTAGATAACCGCAGTGGAAGTGTGCCTGGTATTATTAAACGGGCCTTTTGTAATCTTGGGACCTTTATATTGAAATAGTATCGAGTTTGTTTATCTGATTGAAGCCAGTGCGGAGACTGCCGAGCGGTATCGGCTGCCATTCGAAGTCGGGATCTGACGCAGCGTGTGGAATCTTTTTGCCCCACATGTCACAATGACAGACTTGGCCTTCACGGGAATTCTCCATTACGAAAATTTTTTGCTTCCATCAACACCATGATCATCAGCAATATGATACATGTCCCCGTGGAAATTTCGCAGATGATAGCAAGCTGTCTCAAGTGGGACCGGCAGTTGCTGTTCAATCCTACTTTGGTCTGCCACGAACTGGCAGACGTCAGCACTGATGTGCAATGGGAGTTCGTCTTTGTGGGGGCATTTGAAAAGGTGGGCTCCTTTGAACGAAAGCAATCTTACGCAAGCAAGGTCAAGTACATGTGCAATCGCACCACCAACCAACCTGAGCTTCATGAAAGGATGGAAGGGCTATCCTTTCCGCTTCTCTCCAAGCTCGACCTTGGCCTAGGGTATTCGCCGTGCCGAGCTCAATTCATTGTCCACTACCTCCAATCAAATCTGGTAGTGCTTGGCTGCCATGGAATAACTAAGGAAGATATAGATAAGATCAACATCCTTGTCCCCACTCGGTGTCCGCGGCTAAAGAAGCTTAGCTTGAAATGCGCTCCAGCAACTCAGGAAACCGGCGGGGTAATGAAACTGCTTAGTCAACTTCCGTGCCTCAAATCGCTACTAGTATTACGCTTGGAAAGCTATTTGAACCTAGACCCCGTTGAGCAGCATGACAATCTGCGGTACTTGCGCGCGCTCGATTGTTACTTTGGCCCTAGTTGGTTCCGCCAACTGGCCTCATTAAATGCACCTGTATTTCCCAATCTCAAAGAGGTGGGGTTAGGTTTAAGCTCGGTATCTGTGCCGCTACTTTCCTGCATCGTAGGAAGTGTACTGCGAGCAATTACCATTCTCATTATCAATACAGGCTTTGAGAATGTAATAGGAACACTAAGCAAAGTGACATCCCTGAACACCTTGACTATCAACTTCCTTCATGAACAGCCGAAAACAATTGGTCCACGAGACTTCAACAACCTCAAGCAGCTCAAGTCGCTAGAGGTTCTGCATCTTCGCGGGAAGAATCTTTACGTTGATGAATTGGGCGACGAGCACTTCGTCACCTTCTTCGCGTATTTGCCACGACTAAGGGAGTTTATTATCGATAGTCATCACATCAACACCGTCGGTATCGCAATGCTGATTGCAATGGCCAGATTTTGTCCGAACGTGATATGTTGTGGGATCAATGCTATTTTCGACTTTCGTGATCTGCTGCAGACGCCAGCACCACTTTTTCCACGTCTCGCCATAATGCTACTAGCTGGGCCCCTACCCGAGGGGTAAGTTCTCTTATGCCTTGTGGTGATTTGGAATGCAGAAAGCTGACAACTTAACACTCTATAGGATCCACCGTTTGACGAGGACAAGTGAATGCTTGCGCTGGAAGTCGATCGAATTGTACAGATCCACGCGCCTCGTCTCGTTTCCTTTCTTTCGATTGGCCGAGATCCGGTGTTCGCTGCAGTGAGGACTGTGTTTGATGAACGCGTACATTCGAACGAGTTCTGGAGAATGAGGAATCTATTGTTTCAACAAGTAACACGATTGAATTAGCCCTATGGCTAGATATATTTCGTCTCCGATTTTCCGACTCTCGATGAGAAATTGGATTACTATAATACTTTATACACATCAACGTTGGGTCTCGTACTAAGCACCTACAACCGACCAATATAGGCCTGACGTCGTGTGACTGTTTTCTACCATCTGCAGTTCGCGACGCTGTAGGCTGTACCTAAATTCGACCTGTCATGAGGAACTGTCCGGGGGCGGGCGTGTCAAAGCATCTAAGCCCAACGTTCCCAGACTCTGTGATACCCTTGACTAGACGTGAACATGATATCTCAAGTGCATTGTGTTGAAAGCAGGCTGTATTATGTTGCTAGCATGTCCTGCGAAGCAATTTAAATGTTCACCTGGAAACCAATTAGCGATGCGTTAAGGAAAAGCCACCGTAGTACAATGCTGGGCATAGTACGCGCTTGGGCATCAACCATCATCAGCGGTACATCAGCTGTAGCCGACGTGACACAGGTTTGGGCATCACCAAAGGAACTTCAGGCCCAGTATTCCCAACCGTTCAGTAGCAATCTCAAACAATTCCCATCAAGCTCGATTACATTCGAACATCATCTGCGGACACTTCTACCGAAATGTCCAGCTCCAAAGACCCTGCCAACAAGGAAAACAAGCCCAAACACCCTGCTAACGATGAATACAAGTCTGAAACTCCTGTCAACGATGAAACCAAACCCGATGACTCCAACGACTTAAACCCCCCGTCACTCAACTCGCAAAACCCCCTCAACTCACCAAGACATCACAGATAGAAGTAATCCTCCATACAGGCCTCATCAAGCTCAACCCCCAAATTGGACGAGAGGACTTCCTCACGAGAGCTTTCTTCCCGGAGCTCGACAAGCTACCCAAAGAAGAGAAATTGCAAGGCCTCGTGCGCGAGCGCTGGGCCCAATGGCAATCCACCTCCGACAATACATTTCACCACCCTGAGATCACATACGGCCTTTCCCAAGACTGCTTCACCAAAGAACAACTCGACCGTCTCCAAACATACATGCAAAACGGCAAAGCCTCACGGTGCACAGTGAACCAACTCTTCCCCTACGTTGTATGCCAGACCGAGTCCCGCGCCGGTGACATGGAGGCCGCCGATGGAGAGTCGCATTGGCTGCTTCAAGTGCTGTCCAAGCCATTATCGACCTGTGACATGTTGCTGATCTAAATAACTTAAAGGCGCTTGAAGGGCGGCTGCTCACTTTCAGCATCATCTACGACGTCAAATGTCTCAAAATTTTTGGTCACCTTTTGTTTTCCGTGGAGGGAGATAAAATTCGTCATTATCGCCACCAGTTGCATGAGAGGACTTTTTGGCAGGATATTGAAGATGGTAAGAAGTGGGCTGATGACCCGGAGGATGACTCGAAACCGTTCAAGAGCCAACTACTTGGTTTTCTGCTGGGTTTCATGAAGGGTTTCGGTGAGATGCACTTGGAAAGGCCGCACGATCTTGCTGAGAAGTTGCTCAAGGTTGATCCAGTAAAGGATGGCGAGATTAGTTCTAGGTTGAAACTGAAGGAGAGGTACCTCTAATGCAAGAAAAAGAACGAGGATGATGAAGATGACAAGGAACTAGACAAACAAAAGCGGTTCTGGAACGAGTTGATGAGTCTTGCGAAGTTGAAACTGGAGGAAAATGTGGGTGCGAAAGGCAACAATGGTGGATATACACACGGGTGAACCTAAAGAGTGAGTACTGGAAGTACTGGTTGCCTGCTAAGCAAGGGAGAATGCTTTTTGGAGATAAGAAGAGTCGCTGTACTGTCTACACTTCCCAGCCCAGAGATTCCACTGCTTTCAATATATTCCCATCTCCAATGTTTCACCATTTCACTTACTATTACATCGTTAATCAATTTCCAAGTTCACAACAAAAATTTAAACATCCGAGAAAAGCAGCGGGATCCAAAAATAATCTCCGACCTCGAAAACACCGCAAGAAAAGTCCATCAACAATCTACATACAAAGCGGTATAACCCCAGATCTGTTGACCCAGAAAGTGCAGGCCTCGACACCGTAGAACATGGAGTACTAGCCATCTGACACAAGCCTCCCATCCATCCGTTGACGAAACATCCGTCTATCCACAACAATCCCATTGATCGCCACATCCGAACCCCCCCAACACCATCACACCATACCATAATTCAACAACCTATGGGTGCAGATTTCTCTGGTCAGCCACTGTCTAAATTCAAGAATATGTCACTTCACCGAGCTTGCTGATAGCTATGAACAAAAGACTAACATACAGGAGAAACCAGACATATGCCCTCCATAACTTAAGATATTTTAATCCCCCATCCAATCGAACCAAATCCTCCTTCTCTCGAAGCGTTAAAGCCGTCTTGATCCAGACGAAACGACATTTTTCACAAGATATGCTCGTTTGCGGCTAATTTGTCCACCCGATTGACGTGTATTGGCGGCTGGATATGTCGAGAGCCGTCTGGCACAGGTGTCCTCCAGGAGCTCAGGGATATTGATGGCATTCAGCCGTTCCTGGAAGTGTTCGTTTCTCCTAGTCAACGCCAAAAGCTCGTATATTTCGTTTCTTCCCACGTCGCGCCAAACCGTCTAGACCGACGGTGGTGTTGGTTGAACGTGGCATCTCTTCTCTGATGATTCGTTCAATGTTTGCGAGTGAGGTTCTTGTTCCACCCAGGGAGAGGATACGATGGTTTGAATGTGTGGCAGGGTTTTGGGCAGTACTCGTTTTCCGCCAGCGTGAACGGAATGTTTCCATTCAGATTGGGATCCAAGAGGAGCTTGTCCGCCTTATCTTGGTCCTTTGATGACATGCGAGCAACGAGGTGGTTTCGCATGTCGGGACCTTTCTTGACGATTGGTTCGGGACTCGATGATTGCATCAAAATATTGAGCGTACCGTGACACCATGATCTAATCGTGGAACTTTAGGATATAGTAGAAAGGAATAAAGCTGTACACCACTATTGATAACAGACAGCAATGTTAAGGCCTCTGCATATAATCTGCATCGTTCATTGTCAGGAGAATGCAACATAATGACTCAAAGGAAAGATAAGGGGCCAACCCCGCGAAGTCAAACAACCCCCGTCCGTGGGCAGATCAATGCTTTGTGTTCTCTCTCAAAAACTGCCTTCTAAACGACGGTCTTGCCGAAGACCTTGCTCCACGCCTAGCTTTGGAAAGCCAACTTCCTGGGATTGTTTTTCGTGCTGAACGGTGTCAGCTGCAAGAAGTCGCCGCACGCGATGACTTGGATACCGCCAAAAACCACGTCGTTTCGGCGAATGACGCGGGCAAGTTCTTCCAGCATCATGAACAATGCACCGTCGATCATGGAAACCCCGTCTATGACAAGGATCTCCGTAGTCAGCCATTTTCCATGGCCTATCTGCTCCCTTTGATCTTAGCAACAAGACCAGTGACGTCCATATCGCCGTCACCGCCACGGAGTGCAAGTTTTCCAGTCTCCTCTTGCGACATTTCATGATAATCGCGTTTAGGATTGCCGACTTGCCGGTGCCGGGACCGCCAGTTGTAAAGACGTTTTCCTTCCTGTCCGTGACATGGCGCATTGCCAGTGCTTTTTTACTGCTTAGTCTGAGACAGAATTTCCTCTGCAGCGTTCGTGTGCGCCGAAGAGCCCCATGGGGCCACTTGTCAAACATGTCGTCCAGCACTTGGACCAGGGGTGCGGTGGAATAGACACACACCGTATGACAAAGAGGGAAGCGGACGAGGTCAGGATTGAGGGCTGACCATGGCGTAGCCCTTCATCTTCGGGCCAACGGCCACGAAGTGGTGGCCAGATCGATGGAACGTGGCCTATAGTCCCCGATTATCAGTTTCACGCCAATATGCCAGGCTAAGGCTTATCTTTCGGGGCAGATCGGCGAACTTGAATGGCCATGCTTCAATGGAGTTCCACCGCTTTCCTTTGACAGAAATGAGCCCGTCGTTCCAGGAGACAGCGTTCATCTGGGTAGGGCCACAGTCCTTGGCCTCGACGAGCTCCCGAGTCGAATGTGATGTCTGCAGATATTGGTGAAAGCCATTCTCCAAGAGCGTTCCATCCTCAGCCATCAGACACCATTACGTGCAGCGCCAGGCTCTCAGGATATCCTCTTGCGGGACACAGAGGATATTAGACTTGTCGGACAGGTCGGGTGACCCGTCCTCGGCAATCTGGAGCCTGAACACTGGGCGGTTTGTGGCTTTGTTGACACCATCACGGGCGATTCATGCACGAGAATATGCATCTCTGCTCCTGGTAGCATGGCTAGTAGAGACCAACAGTCGTGCAGAATTAGTCCCATTCACAGTGGGCTTAAAATTGTGCTCCAGTTGCTCGTCGTGATGCACGCATCTTGTTCTGAGAATTCGTGTTGATACTGCTGGCATACGAGCCGTGAAAGGGTCGGCTTGATGATTCCCTAACACTGGCTTCCTCGAGATTTACGTGCCCAAAAGCGAAGAAAATGGCGGACGGACTCCGTCTGTACGGGAGTCTCATATCTCCTGAGCATCTGAGC
The DNA here is from genome assembly GCA_010093745.1 of Piedraia hortae CBS 480.64. Taxonomy (NCBI): domain Eukaryota; kingdom Fungi; phylum Ascomycota; class Dothideomycetes; order Capnodiales; family Piedraiaceae; genus Piedraia; species Piedraia hortae. The sequence goes on from MU005963.1 coordinate 270,611, forward strand.
ATCTGAGCATCTCCTGAAAATCAGGGTCAACAAAGTGTTTGGCCAAGGCCTCCCAGGCCGCATCTACCGTGGTGGCTCTCCGCCTCAATATCTTTACCGGCGAGCCAAACACCATGTGCAAGCTCATCAAGAAAACATGACAAAATTATCATCGTCTGTTCTTTATCTCCTAACAACCTCTCCCCGTTGCGAATATAGGCTTTCGCGGCCTTTACCCAGTCCAAGCAATCCTCATTGCGGAAGCTGTTCTTGAACCGTGTAGGTTCATTGGGCAACTTCGGTATAAGAAACTCTTTGACCAGGCTGATTTTCTTGGTGGTGTCGGACTCTCCTTTTGCAATCCCAGCGGGGAGGGGGTCCGCGTACTAACCCTAAAGCACTCTAAGCGTCAGCGGGGTTACACATGTCACATTTTCAAAAACCACACCCCACCTTACATCACCCACAAGCAAACAGCACCGAACAGTAAAGAAAACATGCTGATAAAGTACGCGATTTCCCGTTTCCACAGGTGAATTAGCTAAAGGATCCAGAGTCCGAACGCTCACGGGCCGCGAGATCGAAATTGAAGTCGACGGAACCGATACGATCAACCACATCAAGGAACAGGTTGAAGAGAGAGAGGGAATCCCGCCGCAGCAGCAGAGGCTAATTTATGGGGGGAAGCAGATGTACGTTCTTGCCATCCTGGAGAGGGTATTTATGGTGCGGGCGGAGAGAGGGCTTGCTTCCGGGAAGGATAGATGACGGCGAGAGGGACGATGCCCTGGGCCCTTCTCTATTTGCTCTTCCGCCCATCCACCCTCCCACTCTCCCGGTGTGGCGAGAAGCTAACAGATGACAGGAACGACAGCAAAACAGCAAGCGAATACAACCTCACAGCAGGATGCACACTGCATCTCGTCCTCGCTTTACGTGGGGGTTCATAATCCTTCCAAATTAATGAGCGGGTTGATGAGAAATACAACGAACCTATTCCAGACACTCCCACCAATAATACTATATCTCGTTTTCGGTTTACGTGCTTCCAAACCGATGAGCACCTGAACGAACATAATTCACATACTGCTAACTCACTCCATCCTCACTTGTAGGCGTACCTATTCACCAACCCAACAAGCAAGTGAAACAATCCACGGCGCAACTACTTCATACACTCCCCTATCAATTATCCCTCATCTTTACTTATTAATCCTCGAAACCCGACGAGCGACTGAACAAACAGTCCCACAAACGTAGTGCATACACTCGCCCACCTACTCACCCCTCTCCACAACATCTCCCCCTCCGCCCCCTCCCCCACCTTCCATTCCCCTTCCAATCTATACTCTCTGAAACTCCCCCATCGTACTCCTCACATTCGAAAACTCCCCCACCCCCAACTTCTCATAAAACAGTGGCTTCGAGTCCAAAAACCCCAACTTCGTCCACCCCTCCTCCCTCACATGATAAAGATTAACGTACCCCCCCGAATACGCATCCCTGTGCGTCGCCGCTAAAATCGACCTCTTTCCAAGCTCAACCGCCTCCTCATCACTCATGTGGAATCTATACTCCGCATCCAGCACGCCATACGCAAACGTCTGTCCACTCCCCACGCAGAACAAATTCCCCTGTAGCCTCGTCCCATCCGAATCAACATAATACAACGCCGGGCCCTCGGTGGGGGTAACACCCGCGCACATGGTTCCCATACTAAGCCCCATCCCTTTATAACTATACACCAAATTCGCTAGGATCTTGCTTGCGGCGGCGACGGAGATGCGGGTCTTGTTGCGGAGTTCGTGGAGACGGCACTGCATGCCTAGGTAGGCGAGCCAGTATTGGCAGTCTGCGGCTCCGCCGGCCATGGTGCCGAGGAGGCAGGAGTTGATTTCGATGACTTTTTTGACGGTCTGGGATGCGATCCAGTCCCCCGCCGTGGCGCGCGAGTCGGTGGCTACGATGATCCCACCGGAGAAGCGGAAGGCCAAAGTGGTGGTGCCGTGGGCGAGCTTGATGGGGCAGGAGGGATTGATGGAGTCGTCGGTCATGGTGCGGAGCCAGGAGGAGGGGTCGGGCAGGGAAGGGAGGGGAAAGCGCGGGAGGGAGGGCGCTTCGCAAGCTTCGCGGACTTCGTCCGCAAAGGGCGCAGAGGGCGCGGCGTAGCGCGCGATTAAGGTGTCCATTGTTTGAGGCTGTAGAGTTGTGTGGGTGAGGTGTGGTTGGAGCAAGGATTACGTAATGGAGCCGGTGGGTTTTATGGGGGTGACGGTACGTTATTTACATCATCCTGGTTTCTGCCTAACTAGGAAATCGCGCGTCATCTCAAACGCGAGCCAGGAGGAGGCCATGGAGGGTGCGACCTTAAGGAGGTTAGGTGCGATGCCTTTGTAGAGGCCCTTGAAGCCTTCGTTGCGGACGATGACGCTCACGGCGTCCCAGATGCCGCGATATTGGTAGCCCATTCCGCTCATGGTGTTGATTTGGAATCGTCGACGGAGGACATCCAGGGGATAGGTGCACGTTTGGGCGATGCCGCCGCTGATGGCGCCTGCGCAGAGTTTGCCGAGAGGGCCGGGGTTTGCCTGGCCGTCGGCTGTGAAGAATTGTCGGACGGATTCGTAGATCATAAAGTTGAGGCCGACGTAGGGTGCCACGCCGGCCACGGTGGGTACGATGCCGCGATACAAAGCCAGAAATCCGCCCTCGGTCTTGTACATGTGTGCCATGGTCGCCCACATACCCGGCATGGCTCTCGCCTCGGCTTTGGATAGAGACGCAAACGACGCGGTCTGGATGCTGAGCCGCGTGCGCACAATGTCTAGAGGATAGGTAAATGTGACGGACGTGATGCCTGCGCACGCTCCGCATAGTAGTCGTCGAGTTGGCGACAGCGGCTCTCCCGGCGTTCGCTCAAACGCCTGTCATCCTGTCTCAGCTTGGTTCAGCTTAGGGATAGCCTTACATACCGGCTTGTAGATGTTGTAGCTCCCGAACTGCACGGCGCTGTAGGGAACGATGCGGATGCAATTGGTGCCGTTGCCTGCCATCATGCCCTTGAATCCTTCTTCGCGCCAAATCTTCTTGAGCGCCTTGCCAATCGACATCTTGTACTCGGTGTGGCCGGTGCTCTGGACTTGAAAGAGGATCTTGAGCCGCTCTAGCGGACTAACGACTGTTCTGCTGACGGCACCGGCGACGCCGCCGGCGATGAAAGACGCGACAACGACCTGGCTGACCCAGCCGCGGAAGCGGTAGACGGCCGACAGCGGCACGTCCTCGCGCACGTCGGCGCGCGACAGCGGCGTCTGTTGGTTCGCGCTGCTCATGGCCTCCTCTTTTTCTCAGCCACGTTCGCTGCGCGCGTCTTGCATCGGGTGTGACTTGAACTTGTCGTGACAGCCCACGGGACTGGCGGGGGGGGGGGGGCTGAAAATATTTACGAAAATTGTGTGGACCCTCTCTTACCTATCATTGCAGTTCTCACGGCGTCTCTCTACTGTCGTGTTATTACTCCATCCTCCCCAGGGGAATGCTAGTGGCACATGACAATTTACACTATCCTACCTGACAAAGCCAAGCAGTTACTCCTTTCAGAGTCGCTCGCATCTAAACAGCCACCTGCTTGTTGTTCAGGCTGTTCATTCGCTCATTCATAAACTCAAAGAAGCTAACCGGGCTCGCCGAGATGCCCATTGTGTAGATGAATCTGCTGGCGAGGAAGCTGCCAAAGATGGCGCGTAGGTAGTTTTCCGGTACCTAATTCAGTGTTAGCCGCACACACACACACTCTCAGATTATTCCATGCTTCATCTCACCCTTTCGAGTATCTTGTCCAGTCCAATCTTGTTAAGTAGCAGACTGGGCAGGGCATCCTGCAATACGCTCTTGCGCAGGGCAACATTTGCCCACAGCTCTGTACTCTGAAGCTCCTCGTCCATTTTGGTAATGGCCAAACTGAGCCGGTCGCTGAGGATGCTCCTCGCCACGCCCGTCTCTTCGTGCTCGCGCCAAATTGCCTCAAACTCCAGACGGGCATTGTTCTTGATGATGCTCTGCACCTGCTTGACGTAGTCCTGGTAGAACTGCGGCACGGTGCCGTCCGGCTGCACACACATGTTCTCGAGGAAGCCCTCGTCGTCAAAAGTCAGCGAGGCAAGGACCTCCAAAGACGAAGACGTGACTCCGCCTTTGTTGGCAGACGCATCCTTGAAAACGATGCTTCCCGCCTTCTCCAACCGCAGTTTCGCCTCCTGCGTGATGAATAAATTTGCGCCCTCGACAATGTACGGAATGATCGACTTGCCGCCGACGATGAGCTTGCCCACGGTGCTGAGATCAATAGCCTCCGGTCGCCCACCGCAGGGAACAAACAGATCATACTTCTCCTCGGCGCGGAGGTGGAAGGTGTTGCGGAAGCCCGTACAGTCATAGATGACCTCGCCCGAAGGCAACTTGACTGGCCCTTCTTGCTGGACCAAGACACTGTAGCCCGCCTTGGATAGCTTGGCCGTGTCAAATTGAGAAATCATCTGCCGGCCCTTGGCCAGACGCAGAAGCTCTTGCCTGTCAAGTCCATTGGGATCAACAAGGACACCGGAGCCATCGACAATGGCGCAGTAAAGTTCCTCGCCGAGGAGGATCTCGTTTGATCCGAGATCTCCATCCGGTCCGCCCGTCTGCAGCATGCGCACCTCGCGCTGGTCGAGCTGCAACTTGCGATAGATGCCGAGGACGTACTCCCGGACAGAGAGCGTCGTCATACCATAGACATCGTGCGGGATTCCGCCCAGCTTGGGCGACTTGCCAGTGAAGAACGACTTCCACCACGGCGCTCCTCTTAATCTCGCATGCTCAGTGGCCCAGTTTACGAGTTCAGCCGTGTTCTCATCCGGACCCATGAAGAGAATTTCCTCCTTCCCAACCAAGTCAACAATAGGGTCCTTGATTCCGGGACTGGTCGGCGGAAGCAGTAGGTCCAGGATGCTATCAATATATTTTTCAAACGCAACCGTAGCCTTGTCTTGGTGCTGGATATCCAAAAGAACAACGCCCTTGCTGCCGCCCTCGGGTATGTCCTTGTTCTTCCTCTGCTGAGTATTCGCCAGGTTGTAGTTCTCATCAAACAGCGACCGCGCGTTGATGGCATAGGCCTCCTGGCTTCTGGACTTGACAATGCGTATGCCGCCCCGAGCAATGTCCCTGAACCGGAGGTGGAAACCTCTGAATTCAGAACTGATGATGAGGAACATGCCATACAGCGGCTGCGGGTACTCTTCTGGCGGCAAGAAATCTGGGTTCAGCCGGAAGCTCAGAGCGACCTTGGTCGGCGTGTAGAAGTTGGTCTTGAGCACACTCTTGTTGAAGATGCGGAAAGCAGACATGACCATGTTATGATGCTCGTTGACCGTCGTGCGCTTGATCAAATCCCGTAGTTCGTCATCCGAAAGGACGCGGTCCAGATTCATCCGGAGATAGGAAAGAGTTGGCTTGAACTCGGATTGCGACTGCACGTAGTGCGTATTGGCAAAGTTCAGATAAAGAGAGCGGATGAGTTTCGGATATTCGTGCACAATCTCCCAGATGTAGTCGGCTGTGAATGTCTCCGTTCGGAGACGCTTCTTCAGCTTGGACAGCAAGTCTGCGTGGACGTTGTTGCTCGAATCCAGAACGGAGCAGAGCGTTGTATACTCCGACCCCAGACGGTTGAGGAAATGCTGGATAAAGATCCACACGCAGTGAGCGTAGATGGACTCTTGCAGGGACAAGGCACCGCTGATAAAGTGTGACTGGAATTTGTTTTGCGGGATGCAGTAGAGCAAAGAGACCTCTTTGGTGACCTGATGAATACTTGCTTCGATCGGGGGATGATCCATATGGGAGTTGGGAGCGGGCCGCAGGTAGATGGACAGGATAGTAATTCCGTTGCTGAACTGCTCGACGTATTTGCGCGAAGACATCAAGCCGTAGTAATGGTATAGATCGCTCATGGCCGAGAAGAGTCCCTGAGCCGAGCCCTGCTTGAATCCGATGACGAGCCTCTTCTCGCGAGAACCTTCGATATCATAGAGGTCAATAACCGGGCCCGTCCGATTGACTGCGGCATCCATGACATGCTGGTAAATATCGCGAGTGTTCTGGGTCGTCTTGAGGAGGAAACGTTCGTCTCCCAACAGATCAACCCTGGTCTCGTTGGGCGCGGGGTCCTTGTTCTTGAAGCTCGTCTGGTACACAAAGTAACACTTGAGCGACTGCTCATTATTCCCGGCGAGCTTCATGGGCGAGCGGAAGCACTCGACACGATAGCTATCGTCCTTTCTGCTGCCGTCGAGATACTTTGCCTCGAGTCTGGCTTCGAAGCTGGCTCCGCGCGGCTGGTTCACGCCAGGGACACTGCTCTCAATGTAAACAGCGTGATCCTTGGCCTCCTTGTCCAGCTTGAGCTCCAACTTGTTATCGTCACGGGCGTAGGCGGCGACCTTGGCGGCATACAAAGAGTGAATAGTGCTCACAATAGCAGCCACGTCTTCGGTCTGGAAGTACATATCATCGATACCGAGACCGTTGTAGAACCATAGAGTCTCCGTTTCCACCAGCTCCGATGGGATGAAGCCCAGTTTGTCCAGCCTCTCCTGCACCAACTGCACTTGCTCTTCTTTGCCCTCGAACTTGGGCGCAATGTACCCCGAACTGCTGTCGTGCAATACATTATGGGGCTGTCCGCCGGGAATGCTCAAGTGCGTGGGCTGAGGAGACGGTGATCTGGTCTCTTCCTGGGACGCTCCCAGAAGGTGTTTATTGACAGGCGCAGTGCCATTTGTAGCAGCAGCGGCAGCAGCAGCAGCAGCTGTATCTGCCATCTCTTATCTCGTGTTTTGTAGATCTAACGACGATTTATGTACATTAATTGATTGTACCGGCGCCCGTGCGGTTATCGTCGCCTTTACTCAAGAACCCTAAACAATATCCACCATTGGATGAATTACCAGACTGGAACACGACGAGGGGTATGTGGGTCTCTGAGGGGTCCGTTCGCGGCAGTGACTATACCCACTGTGGGGCCCCATGAAACAAAAAAAAAAACACTTTAGCACGCCATGAGATCATGATGAGGGCCTCAGCTACCCGCGTGATTACGCAATGTAGTCATGCAGCACCGCCTCCTCGGCGCTGAGGCGCTGTCCAGACTCGTACACGACCAATTTCCTCACAAGGTCGACCGCCTTTTCATCCGCCCCAGGTAGTAACACATCCCACCCTTTACCTTCATAGCTCGTGAACCTCATCTTCCCCCAATCCGGCATCAACTTCGCTTCGGGCCAAATCCCCAAATCCGGCGTCCCCAAATTCTCAAAAATACTCCTAATCAGCGCCAGCTCGCTGCCGAGGTCTCCCGCATCAAACAGCGTCTTCTCATTAAGACAAACCACCTGTGCAGCCACACATCCCGCAGCCCACATATCAAGCCTAGTCCCATACGCCTGATACCCAAACAACAACTCAACAGGTCTGTAGCACGTCGTACCCACCTCCAGTATCTTCCCCTCCACCTTCTCAGACTCAGGATCCCTCGCAGACCACGCGATCCCAAAATCTGCCAAATACGCCGGCCCCGCGGGATTCGGCAGGAGGATATTCCCCGGCTTGACATCGCGATGTATAATCCCTAGACGATGCAGATGCGCCAACCCTGAAAACAAGTCCCTCAAAACCCTCCGACGCGAGGAGTCAATCAGCTGGTTGCGTTGTAGAAGTCCATCCAACGCAAACGGCAGGAAGGGAAAAACCAGAACCAAAACCCCCCCCGGCTGGTGGAACGTCTCAAGCAGCTCAACCACGAATTGCCCCCTTACGGCGTTGAGGATCCGCACCTCACGTCGAGAGTTATGGGGTGGGAGTTCTGCATCCGGACGGGTGAGCTTTAACGCGACGCGGCGGCGCAGAGATGTAACATCCGAAGCTGGTTCAACAGCTTCGAAGATTTGGGAGAAGAGCCCGTCGCGGTAGGGTTGTGCATTGGTGTACCGGCCGATTTGTCTGTCGTTAAGCAGACTCTCCTCCTTATCACTAACTTCCGTAGAGGTAGGGATACTCCGTAGCAACCCCTCAACTCCTTCTCTACAGAGGCGGTGATACTCCTCCTTAAAACCAATCAGCCCTACCTAAAACCACTCAAATCAACTCACCGCATCTCGTGCATTAGACCTAATTGTCTCCTCCGTCTGCTTCGCATACCGTAGTCCCTCTGCCGCGCGGTCGGGATGTGCTTTCTTATATGCATCTGACCTTATCCATTAGCCCTCGCCCCAAAGGTTGTCCCCCAAACATACAGCTCCGACACAACCCCAACCCGCTCCCTAAACGTCAACGCAAGTCGAGTCTCCATGGCACGCCCCACAAACCCCCCACCCAACAGAAAACCCCCCCCACCCCACACACACACACACACACACACACACACACACACACACACACACACACACACAACAACAAAATGGACCAAAAAATCGCCTGCCTAGGCGGGGGCCAACTCGGCCGCATGCTCTCGTTTGCCGCATCCCTCCTCGAACTCCCACCCATAATCTTCGCTGACGTCGGCACAAACACCCCCGCGAAGCAGATCACCTGCTCTTCAGCAGGACACATCGACGGCTCGTTTCGCGATGCGGCCGTAATCCGCGCGTTATCGAGGCGGTGCGATATTCTTACCGTTGAGATTGAGCATGTTGATGCGAAGGTGCTGGAGGAATTGGGGGAGAAGGTCCAGCCGCTTGGCGAGACGGTGGGGATTATACAGGATAAGTTTTTGCAGAAACAGTTTTTGAGGAAGAGGGGAGTGGGAGTTGTGGAGTGTTGGGAGGTTGGATCCCGGGGCAGTTGGGAGGGAGGGTTTCCGTGCATGTTGAAGAGGAGAAGGGGGGGTTATGATGGACGAGGGAATTATGTTGCTAGGGATAAGGAGGGGTTTGAGGAGGGAGTGAGAGCTCTTGGGGGGGAGGGACTATATGTTGAGAAATGGGCGGAGTTTAGGATGGAATTGGCGGTCATGGTTGTGAAGACGAAGGAGGGGGTGATTGCGTTCCCGACCGTGGAGACGGTGCATGAGGAGAGTATTCTGAAGGTTACGTATGCGCCTGCGAGGGGAGTGGGAAGGGAAGTTTGTAAAGCCGCGCGGGAGTTGGCGATGAAGGCGGTGGAGGGGTTCAAGGGAAAGGGGGTGTTTGGGGTCGAGATGTTCTTGTTGGAGGATGGAACTTTGTTGGTGAATGAGATTGCGCCGAGACCGCATAACTCGGGGCACTATACGATAGAAGGATGTATGGTGTCGCAGTTTGAGGCACATCTGAGGGCTATATTGGATCTGCCGCTGAAGCAGGAGGATTTGGAGCTCAGAGAACCGTCTATCATGCTGAATATTCTGGGAGGAGAAGACAAGGATTCGCATAAGAAGGTTGCTGCAGAGGCTACGAAACATCGACGGACAAAAGTCCATCTGTACGGCAAGGGAGAGGCGAGAAAGGGGAGGAAGATGGGCCATATCACCGTTTGTGCTCCTACCATGGCCGAAGCAGAGGCCATTGTCCAGCCTATGCTTGACTTTGTCAACGGCACAAAGACCCCTATAGAGAGTAAGAAGACTCCCACCGTCGCGGTGGTGATGGGCTCCGACTCGGACCTGCCCGTGCTAAAGCCGGGACTCGAGCTGTTGGAGACGTTCAAGATCCCTTATGAAGTCAGGGTGACTTCTGCCCATCGAACGCCGCGCTGGATGGCGGAATATGCAACTAACGCAGCGTTGCGGGGTACCAAATGCATCATTGCCGCCGCAGGGGGAGCTGCACATTTGCCTGGCATGGTGGCCGCACACACGCCGCTGCCCGTCATTGGCGTGCCTGTGAAGCCCACCATTGGCGATGGCACGGACAGTTTGCTGTCCATCTGTAACATGCCCAAGGGCGTGCCGGTGGCGACGGTAAGCGTCAACAACAGCATCAACGCGGCACTGCTAGCAGCCCGAATCTTAGGCATCAGCGACGCAGCGATACGGGAACACACAGAAGAGTACATAAGCGAGTCGGATAGGGCAGTAAGGGCCAAGGACGAGCGGCTACAGGCCCAGGGCCCGTGGGAGTACTGAGATCTCTGACGTCGCTAGGGTTAGGCTGAAACCGACGTCACGCGGCTATCAGCCCTCCACCTGATAACGAAGTTTGAGTATAAAAGCTGTCGCAAGTTGGTTGGAAGCGGTCGCAACACCATGGCCGTTCAATTTTCTCAACAACAGCGACAGCGCGTTCAATCCTCAGTATCCCATCCTCAACCCGCCGCATCATCTCACCCCCAACCCGCTGCCTCTCCCACCATCCCCAGTCCAACCAAAGAATGGATCCTCTTCCGGCCGCAAAGCCCCGTAGAATCCACCGACTCGCTCAGTCTCGTCGACTCCCTCGACGATAGTCTCGACGGCCATCTTCCCGCCTTCGACCAGACCCAAACTTCAGATACCGTCCTCCTCCCCCGCCACGACGGACTCGGCACCTTCTCCTCCGCCGCCGTGCAGGAACAGATCTGGCACTTTGAGCCGCATAACCCTCGCAAGAGACATGTCCATGACCTGAGCCATTTCTCCTCCCCCAATAACCCTACCGCACGCATCGAAAAATGGCGTCGCGATCACGCGCTTGAACCTCGGTCTGAGGATGCCGTCTCTCTCTCGCCATCAACCTGGTGGCAAAGAATAATAACCTACATTGGGCTTGATGAGGCCTTACTATCCCTCATCTTCACCGACCGCCCATCCCCTCTGGAAAAACCCCCCTCTCGCGTAGCATTCTACTCCACAACCTACGCGCACAAAAGCTGGCGACACATTGACCGGATAATTTCGCGGGAGTTGGGGGTATTAGTCCATCAACTCCTCGAAGAATCTCCTTCCTGCTCAGCCAAAGTCCACCCAGCGGAGGAGATACAATTCAAACCAACACTCAACCCCGTCGAAGACGACGACGATGACGGGGAAATTGAGCGAACACTCTACTGGGAGAGAGAAGTTGACGTGGCAATGCTGTTAGCCTACCTCTCCCACAGATTCTCTCCTTTTCGGAGTCGAAAACCTACCACTACACCAGACTCTAGACGTGCGGCGAGGATCAACCATCCACTCATCAAACACACTTCAAACTAAAAAGCCTGTCTCATCATCCCCAACTGCATAATAAACCCACAGCGAATACTTTTATGTCTAAAGCCTAGCAACCCGCTCAGCCAGCGCCTTAACCATCTCCTCCTCCGCCTCCAAATCCCTCAACGTAGTCATCTCTTTTTCCTTCACCTCCTCACTGACGGTATCAGGCAATGCATCGATAACCCTCCTCTGCGCGCTAATCTCCTTCACCACGGCCTCCACTTTCATCGCAATCTTCCTCCCTTCGCGGGTTGAATCCCACTCCTTAACGACCAAAAACACATTCGCGTCTGCTGAAACGGAATATCCCGCTACATTCTTCCCCTCAGGAACGTTTCTCCCGACAAAAATCTCAGAAACCTGCTTCCCCGCTAGTGCCTTCACCGCCGCTACATCAATTTCTTGAGTAGTCTGTATAACCGCCCTGCCGCCTTCTTTGATTTTGTATTCTTGGACTAGACTTCTGATTCCGCGTGCACAACCCAAAATTCGTTCGTAGGAGGCTTCCGCCTCTGGGTTGTGGAATTTTGGTTGGAAGGTGGGAAATGGGGCAAGGACGATTGAGGGAGTGACGTCACCTTCCCGACGAGGGAGACGTTGCCAGAGTTCTTCGGTTAAAAACGGCATGAAGGGGTGCATTAGACGTAAAGCGCCGTCGAGACCGGTGTAGAGGGTTTGGAGAACGCTTTCGCGTTCGGTTCCCTCGCGGAGGAGGAATTTGCTGTTCTCGATGAAGACGTCACAGAGCTCGTAGATCCAGTAGTTGTGCACCGCTTGGGTTGCTTGTGCGAACTCCCGCGCGGCAAGGGCGGTGTTGACTTTGCGCGCAGCATGGGTTAGTTTGTGGAGGAGCCAGCGCTCGGGTAGGGTGGTCCCTTGGGGGGGTTGGGATGCGGGTTGGAAGCTCTCCGGGAGGTTGCCCAACACGTATTTGGTTGCCTGGTAGATTTTGTTGCAGAAGTTGCGGTAGCTGCGCATGACTTTGACGTCGAAGTTGATGTCCCCTCCACCCGTGGTGTAGTTGATTAGGCTGAAGCGGAGGGCGTCGGCGCCGCATTCGTCGATTCCATCCGGGAAGGCGCTGCGTTGCCATTTGCTCGCTCGCTCGACTTCTTTGGGGGCGAGATTGCCTTCTTTGAGTTTTTGGGTTAGTGCGTCTAGGGTGATGCCGTCCATGATGTCTACCGGGTCGATGACGTTGCCGAGAGATTTGGACATTTTGCGGCCCTCGCTGTCGCGGATGAGGGAGTGGCAGTAGACTTCTTCGAATGGGACTTTGCCCGTTAGTTTGAGCCCGAAGAAGACCATGCGTGCCACCCAGAAGAAGAGAATGTCCCATCCCGTTTCCATGAAGGTGGTGGGGTATAATTTTTGGTAGAGCTGGTTTTCTGTGTTGGGCCACCCAAGGGTTGAGAACGGCCAGAGACCAGATGAGAACCACGTGTCGAGACAATCAGCGTCTCTCTCCAGGTCTTTGGGCTCGAAGTCTCTGCCAAACTTCTTCTTGGCCTTTTCGAGTGCCTCGGTCTCGTTTTGGGCACACACCCAGTGCTTCTCGTCGGCGTCCATCTGGTCGTTGTCCATCTTGACATACCAGGCGGGTATCTGATGTCCCCACCACAGCTGCCGAGACAGGCACCAATCATCAACATTCTCCATCCATCGATAGTAGTTGCTCTCCGCCGACTGGGGCTTGATCTTGATCTTGCCCTGCTTGACCACTTCCAACGCAGGCCCAGCCAGTGGCTTCATGTGCATCCACCACTGGGGCTTCAGGATAGGCTCAATGACGTCCTTGGACTTGGAACACATGGGGATTGACATCTTGTTGTTCTCCTTTCCCACATACAGCCCGAGTTTTTCCAGCTCAGCAATAACCCCATACCTCACATCGAAACGCTTCTGGCCCTTGAAGATGCCAGCATTGTCGTTCATCGTGCCGTCATCGTTCAGAATATTGACAAACTTGAGGCTGTGCTCCTTGCCGCGCCTAAAATCGTTAAAGTCGTGTGCCGGGGTGATCTTGACCGCCCCCGTGCCAAACTCCCGATCTACAGTCTCGTCGCCAAAGATGGGCAACAACCGGTCGACGAATGGATGCTTGACCTTTTTGCCAATAACATCCTTATACCGCTCATCATCAGGATGCACAGCTACACCCGTGTCGCCCAGCATCGTCTCTGGACGCGTAGTGGCTACATGGATGGTGCGGTCAGTTCCCTCGACAGGATACTTGAACATCCAGATGCTGCCGAATTCAATCTTCTTGTCATACCCTGGCACGTCAATCTTGGTCGATCCCTCAAGCTCCTTTTGGTCTACTTCTAGATTGGAAAGGGCAGTTTCCAGCTTACAGCACCAATTCACGAGACGATTAGCACGATAGATGAGACCTTCATCGTGCAACTGCACAAACGTCTGACGCACAGCTGCGGAAAAGGTGTCGTCCATGGTAAACGCTTCCTGATCCCAATCCACAGACGCTCCCAGTCGCTTAAGAACGCTGTTGATCTTTTCGTGGTAATCCGTCTTCCACTTCCACACCTCTTGCACAAACTTGGGTCTGCCGAGATCGTGTCTCGTCTGGCCGTTTATCTTGTACATCATGTTCTCGACCACGCTCTGGGTGGAGATGCCAGCGTGGTCGCAGCCGGGCACATAGAGCACCGTCTTGCCCAACATGCGGTTCCACCGGATCATGGCATCCTGCAAGCTGGTCGCAAGGGCGTGGCCAATGTGGAGTTTACCAGTGACGTTTGGAGGCGGGATGGTGATAACAAAGTATCCGGCGTCCTTGACGTTGCCGTCTGCCTTGAACTCCGGTTTATGGAAGCCTTCATTCTGCCACCAGTCATACCAAGCGCTCTCCACCACCGACGGGATATATGCCTTGTGGTACTGGTCATCGAGCGGCTTCAGCACTTTCTTCTTGGTCGGCCCAGTCGTTTCTGCCTGATACGGCGGCAACTTTTCCTCGTCCTTTTTCTTCTTTTCCTTGTCTTTTTGCTTTCCCTGTGCCTGGGCTGCTGCCTCCTTTTGCTTCTGTTCTTTCAGTGCGAGCTTGGCCATCTTCGCTTCCTTGGCCTTCTTGTTGGCCTCTTCCTTGGCCTTTTTCTTGTCTGCTTTGGCCTTATCCTCGGCCGAGTCTTGGCCCATTGGGCGCGTGGCCGGAGTGTCTTGAGCGCTCATGGCAAGGACGCTATAGAATCGCCTGACTGGAACAAGGCGCCGGAATGGCGCGTACCGCAGAATGATTTTCTGGTGATGTCGATGGCGCTAAGGCGGACTAGTAACGCTGTCCCCGCGCTAACCTCTTTCGGCTAACATATATCAACCGCGTGCCCCCGATGGATCACGAATATCAGTGACGATGGCCGTCTGGCCCGTCTCGATGAATGATTCCGTCCAGGTAGCTGCCGTAAACAAAAATGATGTCCTCACGCGTCCTTTCGCGGCTGCTGCCAACGGCCGAAGACAACTTCTCCATCCACGTAGACCAAGAGCAAACGGACGTCCATGTAGAGCCATACCACGACGATGACCATGTGCCAGAGGACCTGCTCTACGATGCGGACGCCCAGGATAACGCAGATAGACGGCTCGAAAGCGGTGACTGGAGAGACAACGAAGACGTTCCAGAGTCTTTTCTGCTCGAAACTAACCCAACTACAAGAAAAGATGCAACCTCGCAATGGAGAAGGGCTCAGCAACAGTACAGCATGCACCAGATTTCCCCAAGAAGACACGCATCCCCAGAAGAAAATGCCCGTGCCAATGCCATGTGGACGTTTACCAACGTTAGCAACCTGGATGCGTTTCTGCGGGAAGTCTACCATTACTACGTGAACCATGGCATATGGTCAATTTTCCTCAAACGAACGATAACATTGCTGACCGAAGCCTTTGTCTTTAGCTTTGCCATGTTTCTGAGCACCTGCATCGACTATAGCAAGATCCCTGCAGGGAAGAAGATGGAAGACGTCCTCATCCCCAAATGCATGGCCAAGGCATCGTGGATAAAGAATGCAGCAGTCTTCATCTTCATCGTCTACTGGTGCCTGAAGCTAGTGTCCAGCTTCAAAGACTGTCGTAGGCTCTACCACATGCACAACTTTTTCCAGCACGTCCTCGGAATCAATGACGAGGACATACAAACCGCCACCTGGGTAGAGGTGGTTGACGGTCTAGTGAAGATCAAAGACGCTAACATCGCCACCGCAAAGCCAGGTTCTGCCCGCAAGTACACCAGATATGCCAAGTCCCAGCAGCGGTTAGATGCCGAGAGCATCGCAAACCGTCTCATGCGGCAGGAAAATTACTGCATTGCAATGTACAACAAAGACATCCTGGACATGGCACTGCCGTTACCATTTGTCGGGAGTCGCCAATTCTTCTCCAAGAGTCTAGAATGGTGCATCAATCTCTGTCTCACAAACTTCATCTTCGACGAGCAAGGTAACATCCGCGCCTTCTGTCTGGACCACAAAAACCGCCATAAACTTGTCCAGACGCTTAAGACTCGTCTACGTTTCGCTGCCTTAATGAGCGTCATCATCGCACCCTTCAACATCCTCTGCTTCTGCATCTTATTCTTCCTAAAATACTACACCGAATTCACTCGCAACCCATCCAAAGTCGGAGCTAGGGCATTCACGCCCTTTGCCGAGTGGAAAATCCGCCAATTCAACGAACTCGACCACCTCTTCCAACGCCGACTCCGCATGGCCATGCCCTTTGCAGACGACTACCTCAAACAATTCCCCAAAAACAAAACCGACCAAATGGCCCGGTTCATCGCATTCATCAGCGGTTCCTTCGCTGCCGTTCTCGCCCTCGCAACGCTCTTCGACCCGGAACTCTTCCTAACCTTTGAAATCACCCCCGGCAAGACCGCCATTTTCTACCTCTCCCTAACCCTTGGCACATTCACAGTGGCCTACAGCATGGCCACCGAAGAAACCGAAGTCCACGACCCAGTCCTTCACCTCAACAACGTTCTCCTCTACACAAACTACAAACCCCGCCACTGGAAAGGACGGATGCACAGCAGCGAAGTTCGCGCAGAGTTCTCGTCAATGTACCAAGTTCGCGTCATAATCTTCCTGGAAGAGCTCCTAAGCCTTATCGTCGCCCCCTGGATTTTACTCCGCACGGCAGAGACACGCTGCGAGCGCATCATTGATTTCTTCCGCGAGAATTCCGTCCACGTGGATGGGATAGGTTATCAGTGCAACTTTGCTGTCTTCAACTTCAAGAAAGACGTCAATGCAGAGGATCCGACTTCTGTCCTCCAGGAGAGGCAGCAGCATTCCGCCCCGCAGGACGATAAGATGGCTTCGTCGATGCAGAATTTTGCGCGTTATTATGAGAGGAGGGGGGGCAGGGGGAGAAGGCCGCATGAGTGGCAGCCCCAGCCCACGTGGCCTTCGCTACTGGAGGAGCCGTTGAGGAGGACAAGGGCGGCGGAGCCGAGGTCGGGGAGGGGGAATGGTAAGGCTACTGCCGTGAGTCAGAGTGTTATGACGGAGGAGAGGGAGGATAGTGGGAGTGAGGAGAAGGAGGAGGAGGATGTGTTGGGACGGGCAGGTGTACTGGGCATGTTGTATCAGGCGGGAAAGGTTAAGGGGGCTTCGGTTTTGTAGGAGATAGGTTTTATTGGAGATGGTGAAGACAGTTCTTAACTGGTTAGTTCGCTTTTTCTCCAGTACATTTGGGAGCGAGCAACAGGCTGACTATGAGTTGATAAAGAGAGCCGCCTCAACTTCAGGGTCTTCCACCGAGTCGATCTTTTGCCATGAACTTTTGCAAATAGATACGTTACCATTGCTTATATGTACACCTGGGCACCCACAATTCATAACCCGACGAGCACGAGTAGTCTCCTCCATCTAGATGGATTTGATAGTTTTCTCCATACTCCAGATTGAGACATGGGCTCGGTATCAACTTGCTCTGACAAGAAAATCTACCCATCCTTGGATTATTTCAAGGGACGAAACGGTGCGAGATGACTGCAATCTGCTGCTACGTCAATGTCCCTCAGTGATCATGGTTATCTTAAGCCGAGGAACCATCTCTGGTCGTGTTGATCGAGCCCCGTGGTACCTATTCACCCAGAGATATGCCCGTGGATCGTTCTAGGGCTCCGGAAACTGCTGTTTGCCTCCAGCTCCGATAATTCCATGACAATATCGGGATTGTCCCTGTATACCTTAATCATGGTCAGGTGGGAAAAGAACAAGGATTTTAGTCGATTGCGCATGCTGGTTCTCGGTGAGGTTCTCGAATTATGGGCAATGGCTCGTTTGCAGTACAGCTGATCTCGATTTGGTCCCTATTTGTGCCGACGAACCGTGTGTCCGGTCTTTGCGCGTTGAGCTTACCCGGGAACTTAACGAGCAGTGCACCAGGCAGGTGGGAGGCAGTTTCTGCAGGCGAGATGTCCCAACTTCCCATAGCTTGATATGAGATCTATGCTCAATGCCGCACTGAACAGTAAAGATTTGAAACTTCCTTGCTGGAACCCAGTCCTGCAACTGCATTGGGAGCGAGTTGCAGGGCCAAACGCCTATTTGCTTTTGTATGGGGACAGCCGGCGTGCTACCTGGTTGTCGTAGCGATCCATGGCGATCTCCTTGGTCGAATGCGCTGTCATCTTGATGATCTCATCTGGATAATGGTGAGAGCACTGTATTCGCCAGCAGGACCCGCGCGCAGGTCTGTAAACCTACGGTTCCTCTGCAAATTTTCCATCATCCTATGATTGGCAGTGGAGACGCCATATGCGTAGGACTTGTGCAGGGATGATACCACGTAAAGCGTCGATGAAATCGCGACGTATCTACTGCACCCAGCAATTACCACCCTATAGACTGACCATAACCAATAACAAACAAACAACATCCCAATCCCTATGCTACCCACCTCCCATGCGCAATAGTCCCTTCTTCGCCCACCACCAAACTCCCACCGATGAAACGAAAAAATTCCAAAGATTCCCTGCCGATCCGAAGACTGACGGGAGCGGTCAAACTGTAAAAGTTTTCAACTAGCAAAAACGCAATCTCGGACGAATCCTCACTGATATGCGTACTGCCCGTGCACTCGGATGGAGAAGGAGAGAAAAGAAGAAGGGGAAGCGGGGTTATATGTGGGATAACCACGCTAGTAGACGCTAAGGCAAATCAGCAGGGATGGCGGGGTGGCCAATAGTCACGGCGACTTTTTGAATGGAGCAATTAGAGGAGGGCTGGGTTTTAGCTACTTGGAGATTTACGGATTGGGCGAATGATTTTGATGAGGGAGTAGGAGAGGATTGGGGGTTCCTGTGTACGCCCCAGAAACTGTGCTGATGTGGAGAAGAAGGGCTGGATGCACGGTATAAATGACGGATAAACATGAACGGGGTGGGAGAAATGTTCCCGTAAGAGCCAGGGAGGGTGGCAGTTCCATGGAGCTGTCAAACCGGGGTGGTAACTCCACTGCTAAAGGTAATGACCTCACCTCGTCAGGACTGACTTTGCTCGACCCCAGAGCGGAGGGTACGTTGGGTCTCCGTTTGCCTTAGGTATTTTGTAGACACTGCGTTCTACACCTTGCTATCATTCTGTGACCATCGAGGCGTAAACCCTCAATACCACTGATTTCTACAGATCCCCGAGATTTTTCATGACCATGGACTGTGCAAAGCGCCTGAGGCGTCATCTCACGCGGGCAAAAGCCCGCAGGTCCTCCCGTAGTACCCTCGACTACCGTTCAGACCACGAGCCTTCCGAGACATTCCAGGACAAGGTTACAGCACTGACGGAGAGCATCGGAGCATTCGACAGCATATTGCTGCAGCATCGCAAGGGAGGGGGATATAACCGAGTAGTGATTGCCTACTTAAGAAAGAATAATGAGCCTATTGATGGAATCTACCGCATATCACGAGGCAATGAGAAGCCAAGTGGAATGCCTGTACCTGAGAAGTATCTTGAACATGCGGTTAAGGATCAAGTGGCAGTGCTGCAGCTATTGACAAAACGCAAAATTCCTGTCCCCAATCTCCTTGCCTTTGATGCAAGCAGAGACAACCCCCTCAACTGTCGCTACACCTTTCTCGAGCTCTCTTCCGTCGTTTGTCTTGAAGACATTTACGTCAAAATGACTCTCCCCGAGAGCTTGAATGTCGTAGATGGTGTGGTGGAATACCTACTCGCTGCGGAACGCATCAAGTTTCCTCGCACCGGCACTCTGTGCGCATCTCAACATCCTGCTGATATGGCGGTCAAGGGCTCGTCCTTTCTTAGCGTCAACCTGCCCGAGTTCCAGGTTGAAGTCAAGGCTTTCGATTCGCCTCAAGACGTGGAAATAGTAGACTCGTTGGCAGATTGGATATCGAGTATGTTGAAAGCCCAAGTTGATTGGGGACAATATAGAGCGTCCGATTACCGACTTTCGAATGTCTATGAGATTAACACCGAGATGAAAGCGCACGGCATCTATGGCCTCCGACACAAGACCAGTGTCTCAACCTCAAACAGCATCCTCTACCACTGAGACCTGTTTCCGCGAAACATTATGGTCGCGCGGCCGAGCTTTCCACAAAACTGGAAAGTCGACATGGTCATTGACTGGGACGTAGTACGGGCTGTTCCTGCAGTGCTTGCACGACGGCCTCCCATATGGTTACGGGACTCAACAGATGAACATGAAAGAACCCACGTCAGAAGCGACGCCATTGGCATTAGTGACGCTGATCTCCTTGATCCTTCGCGATACGATCCCGGCAACGGGAGGTTTTTGCCTGACGATCAACAAGTCCGCACCTACTTTGAGGAGCGGCTAATCCAAGGTCTTGACACCATCTACGAAGGGTACAGCAGGGGTGATTGCTATGAGGAAGCATACGGTAAAGGACGTTGGATTCGTCGCGTCGCTCGCTTCGCCATTCGCGATAAACTGGAGTCTATGATCGCTCCAGTCCTCGCGCATCTTGAGGATGACTGGGAAACGTTCAAGAGGGGACACTCAGTGAAACCCCCAAGGTGGCCAATCTGTGGCATGCCTGGGCCCTGCAGAATGACAGTTACAGAAGCGTGGCGGAAGGAAAATCTTGGCCACGCTGAGCCAACCCGACGAGCCAGACACAACTTCCCGCTACGGTGGAGATGGCTAGAGAAGCGTGGATTATGGTGAAGCGAGGCACTGATGTAGGCAGATTTATAAGGACAACGAGCACGAGTGGAAACTGAGCCTTGGCCAGAAGCTTGAAAACCACGATAATGTTCTCAAGTAGACGCCAAGCTCGTCAGTGTTTGATTTCTCACAAGCTAATACTCCCCTCGCGCACCCTTGTCTCCTTCTTTCGCCCTTTCCTTGGTATCGAGGTGACCCCTTCGAATTAAGACGTTGGGGAGACAAGGATGTCCCAGGGAGATGCAGCCATGGGCGCCGACGGACACCATCCAATCATGAATCAACTGTACGTGAATCGCTTAAATTTTTCTCCCACTTCTCCTCTTTTTAATTACCTGATTTTTCAGCGATATAACGACACCAGATCCAGTAAGCAACGGGTCGTGCGCCGCTACCTTCGCCAAAATGGCTGCCTCCGTACGTTTAGAATCGTATTCAGTAAGCCCATACTCGCTATGCTTTTCTGGCATCCATTTCAAGACCATCGAGACGAGGCGGTCAAAGTCATTGCACATGTGCAGCCTACGGCATTTAGCCATCCTTTGAGCGTTACGCCTAGCATCTGATCTTAGAAGGCCGAGATGAAGTCAGTAGCAGTGTCCCGCCGATGGTGCACATGGGGGTTCCATGCACGCCACGTCCTTGAACTGCTTCATGGACTCTCCTTTTCCCATGGCCTCGCGATCTTGTTTAGAGTGCCAATGGGTCTCGTGAACATAAGTATCGATGGGCGGGCATGCGTTGAGAGTCAGATCCAGGACTCCACCATCAACCAGAGTTGCTTCCAGGAGCAGACTGGCCGTGACCGCGGTGTTAAAACTTTGATACACTGTTACTGGCATCTTAGTGCCTATTGGGACAAATCAGGGGAGATTTGGGATATACCAGAGCACATGCCGATAAAAGCTCTTCGTCACATATTCATAGAAGTTAGGCGCAACCGCCGGTTTTCTTTCCTAGCCTACATATCGTCCCGTTTAGCGGTGATCAATGCTTTCAAAACATTGAACACTTGGGTATGTGCCTGCATGTGTAGGCTTCCCGGGCTTGCAGCCGAATGTACCATCCTTAGGTATCCGTAACCTATGCCTCCAATTCTAGTTGACGTAGATTGTTCAGAGCGATAAAGCTCTTGCTCGACCTGGCGCTTATTTATGATGAGGAAGGTCCACCTCGAAGTCATCCACCATCGACCTCAAGAAAGTGTGTATGGAAGCTCCTTGTAGACGATGCTGATACTTGGCTCGCGCGAGACCAGCGTTTACCATAGTGAATGGAATCTGCCTTGTCAAACTTGAAGTCCTTCATCTCTGCATTCCATACCGTAATGGCAAGATTGTAGGACTCCGCATTGCTTGGGAACTGTTTCTCTGCCATCTTGGGCCCAATGGTAGTCGGCTTTCTCATCAGGCTGATAAAAGTCCACATACTCTCAAATGTGTACCTTCATGAATACACCAGGACCGAACGGCGCATGCCCAATCGATGTGATAGGACATGGCCAGATTCATGGTGAGCGAACGAGGGACAGGGATGGTGTTTTAGCAGCGGTAGCAGGGTCGTGCTAGAACGATTGCAGAGTTGATCGTAGCAGCGTGGTGCTAAAGACGATCGTTAAGGCGGAAATCCGGGCTCATAACTATGAGAGAGAACAGAACCAAGTTGTTATACCCGATCCTCCGGGGCATCGGGTCACTATTTGCATGAATCAAAGGTGGGATGTAGGCATCCCACCAGCAGTCCAAGTGTGAGGGAGATAGGATGTTCTTAGGAGATACAGCCGCCAAGAGCATGGGCGCCGACGGGCACCGTCCTATGTTTCCCCTGTGGTGTGGTCACTGTTAAATGCGATTCGGGTCGTGCGGGCTGGGGCAGTCTTGGCACACAAGACTTCACACCACTGTCGTTTAACGTTATCACACTCTGTTCACTGTGCCACCTTATCGCGATTCGAGTAAAATGAGTGGATTCCTCCCCATTCCGACACATGTCAGGTTGAATCTGGAGGAAGATCTGGGTGATGTGGTGAAAATACCCAACGATAAATCTGGCAGATTGAATTTTTGAAGTTTTCGAGCAGGAGAGATTTTGAGAATAACAGAGATGCCGATAGCGTGGCGACACATGTTTTTGAAAGTCTACTGGAATTTTATGCATCGGACTAAAAGCCGCAAACTCTGATTGTACTTCTTCGTGGATGTTATTCAATGAGATTAATTACTCGACTTTTCTTGCCTCATCCTTTTTACGGGCCTTGACCATGCGTGTGCTTCGTGCCTCCTCTATTACATGATACAAATTTCCCATCTGCTCCTGCTGAACGCCCTGTGATTATTTGTTCATTTGATACTGTATCCAGCCGCTACCATATGGAATCTTTCGCAACTCTCGCACCTCCTCTTGTAGACTCTCAACTTGGCATTGGAAGAACAGGAGTTGTTGTGAAAGTAGCTGATGCTGGTTATCCGCTTGCTGTTGCACGCGCTCCAGAGTCTGATTCTTTTTCTGTAACTGTTGGCGCAACTCTTCGATTTCTGCGACTTTACTCGCAATCACTTTGGCATTGGCCTGATTATTCCTTTCAATTTCAGCATCCTTATCCACACGCACTTGCTGAACTTGTTGCTCCAACTTTTCAATCACTTCATCCTTAGTCGCAATCACTTTATTGTTAGCCTGGGCGGTAGAGGTAGCGTTGGCGGCAGTCCTTTGTCTCTTGCTAGATGTCGCCTCAAGATGCTCCTGGGTGATGCCCACTTGTAGATCGGTTGCATCAGACAGTATGTTCACATAATCCAAGATCCTTTTCTTGTGCAAGACACAAAAGTCTGTGTACAGCTCCTGGATAATTGCAGCAGATTTACTACTCATCCTGCGATCTGGATGTCTCCCACCCGGGACGCCATAGTCAGGATTCACTTCAAAGTTTTCGCTGACTTTGATGTCGAAAAACGCGTGGCAATAGTAGTTGATCTCTTCCTTGTTATCATCCTTGAGATTGAAGTGTCCATAGATTTCAATTTTCTCATGGTTATGCAACGTGCCAAAGCCAAGGATCTGGCCCTGCAGCTGGTTAACCTCATCGGGTTTGACAGCTTCGCATAACTGAACGATTGCGTCAACATAGGTAGCCGCAGCACCAAGCTCCTGTCTTAGTCCTTCATCCCATTTGCCGTTGAGGGCCTTCACCTCACACACGAAGAATGGGAAAGACAGCCCTTCCGCGAACATTGCTGGTCTTAAGTGATTGTAATTTTCTAGTCTTCTCAGTTCCGTTACGGTGAAAACTTTCGGCTTTAAATCGAGAGTGATGTCCGGCCTCGGTCATTTTCCATCCGACAGTCTCCATTCCCAGTCAACATCAGGATAATCCTCGATGTTCGTCATTCCAGGGCCCTCATCGGTCAGTATGTCAGCGGGGTGTGGCAAGAAGAGTTTGGTCAACTTTTGAACAAGGTAGGATTCGTTTAAACGACCGAATTTTTCATTCCTCTCGTCCCACGCTTCAGCAGAATCAAGCCCTGTATCCGGAACGGGCAGATAGAGACCGTTCCCATACTTGCTGTACTTTTCCAAGTTTTCCCGCTTCATCAAATTTTGGACGTTCGTTGGAAGCTGAACAATAACCTTTTTGTATTCGTTGATCGGGACTGTGGTTATAGACTCTGCAGTCCGCTTTCGGGGGTTGGAAGGTTCGCCCATGCTGGATGGCCAGTTGGATGCTAAAACCCAATGAGCAACGGGGTCATCCGGACCGCTTATATCAAAAGAACGAATCGAAAGACTTGTAGCAAAGCGTTTCGGGGATCTGTCCGACTCTGATAATGCGTCCCCATCGCGCTTCCGTTTGGTACCGACGATTGCAGCTATCTGGTCGGATCCTTCCATGCGATGTGCCTATTAAGATTTGGGCGTTTAATGATAGGCCACGAGGTTTCGCTCAGGCGCGCACTTCAGCACGTTTGGATCAGATGAGATTGAACTGCGACGCGCCGATCGCGCGCGGGTAAAGTGCGCAGCCATTCCAATTGGCGGCACAGACAGCAAACGACCCGAACCTACTCCACACTACCCCACCTTTATGGACCGGGATCAATCGAGCGCAGCTGCAGTCATTCCCAATTGGATGGGGTGGCAGGATGCAAAATTGAGGCGCGACATTCATCTCAGCCTGATGACTTCAGGTCTAGGCTCATCCTTCATGTAGCTCCGTAACTAAAGAACTAATTCGTGGGAATAAATTCCTACTCCCCACTAGGGGTTGAAATGACATTCACGCATCAACCAAGACTATCGAATAGGCATGCGAACCTGCTGTAATGCCTGTAGTGTGGTGCAGAAATCGTCCAATAAAGTCTGATGTGCAATGAGTTCTTCCAACCTACCTTTGCACTAACGTAGAGACTTGCAAAAAAGATCCCATTGGTAGAATTTCTCATCCCCGAGAATATCTTGCTTGTCAGTCTCTACGGTGTGATACACCACTGCGTGCACACATTTTGCTAACAACCTCATACTCGAATAACATCACGCACAGCCAATGTACATAGCCATAAAAATCAATCCACTGAAGAGCCCATGTTCATACGATCCGTTTCATCTGCGCTCATCTCCCGGGGTCCATTCCAAAAAATGCACATTCGCAAATCTGACGCCAATGCATCCTGAGGTTTCTTACCCATCATTAACGAACCAGCTTGAGTGATTGATGAACATTGAGGTGATCTAAATGCAGAATTCTGGTGGTATGAGATATACATATGAACCGTCAAAGATGAGCAACCGTGAAGCCAGGCTCAGTCATCTGCATGGTAGTCGCCGAATTCAGAGACCTTGGACCCGAGTCAACAGGTCGCAGGATGGTTTTCTCCATGTTCTGACTTGAGCCACCACGAGTAATGTCGGCAGAATGCTTGTCAAATCTTCCCATTGCAGAAGAAGTGCTCTCGCATCTAACTTTTCACAGGTGCCTTCGCCTCACAGACCTCCTTTGCATCATGAGATAAGTTATCCAACACTTCACAGCGGCGGCAACACCTCCCTACAAATCGGGCACTGCAGACGAAACTTCATCCATCCCTCCAAACAAGCACTATGAAAAATATGGCGACATGGAGTGACCATATAATTCCTCCTCAGCCCCCGGGCCAAAAGCCCAGTACCCATCCGCGAGCTCTCGGATCCAGATTGAGCCACCGGTACCGCAAACTCCTGCATACAAATAGCGCAGTCAAACACCCTCTCCCCGTTCTTGACATCTTTAGCTAGGGATGCGCATCTGCCGGTAGCAGCAGGCGTGTTTAGACTTTGCACGGGAGACAGTGGCGTCGATGGGGTAGCATCGGACCATCCCACGGGCATCGTCACACCTTCTTCGTCGTCTCGAAGTAGCGGATAATAGTCGTACGCGGGCGGGACCCAAGACTGCTTGACGAGCCAGCGGGGGTCGAGGAGTTCTTGAGAAGCGAGTAGGACAATTTGAACCCACATCCACAGTGCTAGGAATGCCATCGTCCATGGTCGTGGTTTGGTGAATAAGACGGTTTGAGGGTAGAGGTAGAAGTAAGCGATGGGGACAAGTCGTAGGACGCTTTGTCCAAGGACAAATTCCCAGGTGAGTGCCCGCCGACAGTTGCGGTATGCGTTTCGGTAGATCTGGGGAATCCAAAAGGAGAGATAAAGGGTTACCAGACTTGCGAAGAATCTGCTTCGTGGCACGGGAGACCACGAGATGGCGTTCAGGGTGAGGAAAAAGACAACTAGTAGCACGAAGTAGAAGCGAGCGTATAACGAGCCGAAGCTTGCTGTACGGGGCGCCACGGTGTCTTCCGGACCAGCATCGGCCGCAGCCACAGGGGCCAAGCCTTCCTGGTCAGAGGGCATGAAAACAGCTGGTTCATCTTGCTGGTTACTGGGCGAAGGGGATCGCTCGGCTGATTGAGAAGATCCCGATTCTTCCAACGCAGCTTCCAGCCTCTCACGGCCTTGTCTGATTTCTTCAGCTCGCTCACGAGCACGTCTTTCCCGCTCAGGCGCCTGGGCATTCCAGACTTCCATCATGAATCGCATCCCGAAGAAAGCAATGCTGACCAATGCCAGGAAGGCAGCACTAGCTAGGTTGATCCAGACATGATCTAGAAGACTGCTCAGCATGATGAAAGCAATCGCTGCAAAGCCGTCTCCCATTCCAAGCATAGCAATTGTGTAGTAGCTGATCCGACTCCGCGTTGACGGCGTATTGGCCTCGCGCATTTGACGAGTCAACAGCACAAGTTGACAGCCGATCGAAGCACCGAATATGAGTAAGTGGTGGCGGCCTCGGTCATACAGTACTTCATTCTTGGCGCCTACAAGATGGTTCCCTTCCTGAGGCGCAAAACGAGGCTCCCCTTTAGACTCCAACACATAGCCACAATCAGGCGAAAAGGCCAGCATGGAAAAGCGAAGGTCAGGGAGCGAGGGCATAATTGCGCCCGTCGGGGACCGAAGTTCACTTTCCAGAAAACTGATAGGGACCGTGGTGGTTGTGGTTTGTTGCTGCAAGTACACGATGAGCTCGCAGTTTGTGCTATCCAAGAAGTTTTCTGTCTCACTGCTGCGAGAAGCCCAAGGATTTATAGAGGTGATCTGGCCACTGTCTTGGGCTTCAACGACTCTAGAAATGGATACATTCAGCAAAGCACGCGCACCTTCAAACATGGTGCTAGTCAACGCAAAATGAGGCAGCATGAAGATTCCCGCAAATTTATTACTCGTGGTGCTTAGGATTATTTGCCCAACATCCTTGAAATGAACTCCGTATAGTTGGATGGAATATTCCGGCCCAATATCAGTTTCTTGCAAAGCCATGTCCGCAGTAATTCCCGTGACATTTGACCATCCAACCAGTCCTTTTTCCAGGTCTTTCTCATGAAATCGAAAGCGTGCTTGGCCGTAGGAACTGGTCATATTGCGACCGAGTTTTCGAGGCGAACGATGTTCTTTGGTGCCATAGTGCGTCAAGTTTAGATGTGGAATCGTAATGTTCTTCTGCACGTCTGAGTGTACCCACTGACCGAGTACATAGCCCGTGATATTGCGGAACAAGGGCGTTTCCGTCTTTCCATTCGCTAATGCTCGTTCGCCATCTGCACCAAGAGCATAAAGGAATTGCTCTTTGGCCTGTTGGCGGACCTGCGGCATTGCACTCCAGACGTAACCATTGTCTGCTTCCAGGCCCGTCAAGTTTTTCGGTTCGCCATATGTCGCATTCTGTAAAAGGCCCAGCATTCGCCGCTCGGTCGCGATTACATGTTCGGCCGTTGGTAGATCATCGGTTTGATTGAGTGCGGACTTCCCTCCATTATCCGGGAGAAGAATGAATATGAATAGAAGTAGCGCGAGTACAATGGCTCGTCGGTCGGCCATATACCGCTCATAGGCTAGATGACAGTTGCCGACTACTGACGTCAAACGGGGCGGCCCGCGTTCGCGGACACTCTGCTCTGTCGGGACTACACGCAGCTGCTCCTACGGCGCCTGATACTCTGTACAAAGGTGCTGAGTGTACAATCGTCCAGTAAAACGGCTCAGTTAAAGTTGCAAGATAGCCTCATGCATGTCGCAAGGGACGATCTACGATGACTAATCGGTCACATGCCAGGGTTTGCAGACTGCAGCGAACAACTTCGATGTCACTCGCATGCCGAATCTCTTCTCGGTATTGCTGAGATTGTGAGTGTGCATCTCTGTGTGTGAGGAAAGAAGGATAGTTGGCCTTTGCTCAAATTCGCTTCTCTTGGCCCTTCGTTCCAAGTCCAAGCCCGATCTGAAACTCCGTCCCAGTCTGGCATCAGAAGCTGAAACAAAGACCTGATGCAGCAAGTTTGAAACGCAAAAAAAGAGCCCACGCACCGGTTCGAACGATGGACCTTAGGATCTGCAATCCCACGCTCTACCACTGAGCTACGAAGGCTTTCTATGCATGACAAAGTGTAATTTTGGTCTTATATACGTGGAAACACAATTCGAGATGACGCTACGGCGCTCACTATGCTATCCTGATCATCCTGCCACGACACGCCTGCTCAGGGGCTTCGACGTCAAGTTACCCTATTCAAAAGTTCTCTTAGAGAAGTCGAGTCGGCTTACGATCACATATGGAAGAAAGCGATAAAAGAGAGAGACATCAAACCCATAATTCCTACAAGACAAGCCAACGCCTTCATCCTGATCCTGTTAAGAGCGTTTCTCATCCAATTACCTGCCCTTCCTCTTACGCATCGCAACATTCGCCTCATACTTTGCAATAAGCATTTTCAAACCAACGCCTTTCTCCCCATTCTCCTCCAGCCACTCCTCCATCTTGCCTCTACATCTGCCCAGGCCGTTTAAGAGAGGCATCTTCCCATTGTCCTCATCCTTGGCAAAACTGAGCGGATTGAGTAGTAGGTCAAACAGCTCACCCCATAAAGCCGTAGACCAGTACCTCTTGAGCGACTCTTTGATCTTCTCCCTCCTCTCCCCTCCGAAACCCTCATCGTCCTTTTCTACAACCACTTTCGTCTCAATATACTTCCCAAACAGAAGCATGTAGATGACACCGGCAAGGGCGTGGTAATCAATCTGCCAAGTCCAGGGCCTCAGCTCTCTCATCTCCCTGCAATCTGCCATTGACGTTTTCCAATCAGCGACAAACTGCACGTCGGGCTCAAAAGCCCGCATATCAATACTCCTCCCAAAATCAATCAACAAAATCCCTTTACTCGCCCACCCATGCGCCCCAGAGGGGAAATATCTGGGCGACCAATCGACCTCAGAGCCGGGATCGTTGAAGCGGACGAGGACGTTATCGCCCTTGAGGTCGCCATGGATGATGCCTTGGCTGTGCAAAGCTTCCACGGTGCGGAGCAGCTCTACAGTCAGGAACATGGCCATGCTCTCGTCGATGCTACCGCTGCCACCTTCACTGCGTGAGCTGTTAACCAGATCCAGCAGCGTGCCCTGTGACAGATAGTCTTCAATGAGGAAACACTCGTCGGTGAAGGAATGGAACTCGTAGGCAGAGACAATGCTACGCATGGACCGTGTCGTGCGTAACCGCTGCGCTGCTTGGCGGAGGATGTAGAATTCCCATGGTGAGGGAGGGTGTTCCATTTTCATGGCCTCGAGGCTGCGTCTTCTAGAGGTTGTTTGATGAGGGTTTGAATCGATTTCCTCGTCTGGTTGGGGATTTGTGCAGAGGTAGACAGGCGCAAATGTCCCAGCGCCGAGTTCGCGTTGGATTTTGTAAGGTGCCAAGGCACCTGGGAGGACGATGACGGGTGCGGAAATGGTTGCGTCGCGGTTGGGTTTTTGTTGAGCTTTGATGAACTTCTTGATTTCACCGCTGCGGCCGGAGACAGTGTTGTGATGTATGTAACCTGGGTAGGAGGAAAGTGGGGGTTCGATTGAGGAGAGAATGGTTTTATGGATGGCATCGTCCATCGGATTGCATTGGCGTTCTGTGATGATAGGCTTGGTAGCTTGGACCGGAGCTGGTGAAGATTCAACTGCCATGGTCTGAGACGAAGCGGTCCCTGCTCCTAGAGCTATGGTCCCTTTGGTGCTTTTCGTGCGGATGGGCAGGAGAATGTTGCGATTTAGTGATGGTAGGGGAACCGTGTCCTCCAAATTGCTGTCGTCTAATTCGTGTTCTTCAATCACTGGAGCTTGGCTGCGGCTGGGAGTTTTTGAGTCGAGATATTCCTTGTCTACGCGCACCGTAGCTACGCCAAATGAGGATTCGGTCTGCTCAACAATGGGTGTCAAGTATGTGAATCGTTGATTGGATTTGAGATTTGCATCTCGAACTTGAGTTGCAGGTGGCTCGTAGTCTTCCGGTGGTATGGCGATTTGACGAGTCTTTGGCTCAACGTCCTGGGGCGTGAGAACTTCTTCTTTTCCTTCTCCTGACCAAGTGCTCTGTACCGTGTCGTCCTTCAACTTTGGGACGTGTTTGGTTTGTGAAAAGTCAGACCAGCCAGTTACATCTTCGTCTTCATCGTCATCATCATCTCGAGGCTGAGCTCTACCAAGCAGCTCTCTCTTCGTTTCGTCGCCGTACTCGCTCGTAGCAGTAGACAATTTGCCTGTAGCTGTGCTTTCATCCCCTGTCGTGTAGTCTTCTTCATCGCTGTCTTCTTCTTCCTGTTGTTGTTCTGCGTGGGATGCTAATGGCTGATTAAATATACCATAAATCTCGTCCATAGCTTCTTTGGTGTTGATGGTCATTGTAGGGTCTGCACGCTCGGCTGACTTTATCCGCTTCGGCTTCGACCTCGCGGGCGAGTCCATGTTTAGCTGGATAACTTTGGTCTCATTACTGACCTCCATCAGATCCATCTTGAGCTTACGCGTCCGATTTTGTCGTTCCTCACGACGCAATTGTTTCTTAGAGATGGCATCCCGCTGGGGCGGTGCATTCTCATCGTTTTCGCCGTTGATTTCTTCCATCAATCCTGCCTTTTCGGCCTGCACTGGCTTAGAAGTCAAGGTTGGATCCTGGAATATGTCAAACCCGCGCCTTTGCTTGGGTTCTTTCGGAGACCAGTCCTGATCCAACCAGCCGCGATGTTGTGCACGTAATTCTTCGAAGCAGTACTCTCTCCGAGACCCATCGACCTCGGGATACACTGTTTCCAGGTTGACAAACACACAATCCATCCTACCGGTTTTGGGATTCTGCATGCACTGTGAACTGGGCTTGCCAGACCAAAATTTGGGGACGCGCGAGGCGGTTTTAGACTGTATACAACGCTATTTAGTCCTGCAGTCGTGAATATGACTGTTGCCATTGATGGGAATGAACCTACCTCGTCTTTGAAAATCATGAGCTTGTGCATGCCACCGTTCGTCTTGCCTCCCTTGAGCGTTTCTCCAGCCCAAGGTTTGGCTTCAACGCTATTCTCCTTCTTTCGCGAAGCCAGTGTCCCAAGATTATCCCAGCTGGCGCCCTCAGTTGAAGCCGGTCTCGATTCATCGCTGTCTGAGAATATGGCCATTTTGGATTTGTTCTTTTTGGGTGCTGGTGCGCGGGATTGCTGAGGCGCGGCAGGAGATGAGGCAGAAAAAGGGTCGACTTTGGCTGCTAGAGCGGGTCGCACAGTTGGAAGAGCGGGACTCGTTGGCTCTACTATGCCGGCTGGCCTGGACTCTTTTCTGCGCTCGAACTCGCCGAATTTGCGCAATAATCGAGCCGTTGGCGTGGCTTCTTTCTCTAGCCCCAACCTGTACACCTCCTCTGCTTGCTGCCATCGGCCTGCAGTCTCCAGCCAAGAGGCGAACTCTTCATAGTACAACGCCAAATTCTCTCCTATGCCATGGCGCGCCAGAAAGACAAAGACCTCGCGAGGCGCATCGGAAAACAATCGAATGTAATGAAGCCACAGCTTGAGATAGCGTGGATCATTCTTATAGCGGGCTGATGACTGAAATTCCTTGGTTCCTCGCTCCAGCAGTGGAAGCAATCGTGATTGCGGCGTTGCCTGTGCCGACGGATAGGCGTCGAGGGTCCATTTGACATAACGATCGTAAAAATCTAACGGGTCATCCGCCTCATCAATCGTCGCAAGCTCTTGTTCGAACGGAATGCGCGCCGCCGAATTTGCGTCTTGCATCAACGAGGGCGAGGGAGTTGCATTGAGCGGAGGGGAGTAGAGTTGAGCAAGAGCTCTTGCGGAACGTCCGCTAGGTAGTGCTTGAATATTCTCCTTGTGCGATTCTATGACGCTGAAATCAATTAGGTCTTCCGAATTGGCCATGCTGGAGTGTCGATTGTTCCTTTGCAAACATTCAAGGGATTCAAACGATGCGCGACATGGCGCCTGGTTGCTGGGACAACGGCCACGCGGCCCGCGTATAGCGAGCGCATCCACGCCTTCCCGTTTGGTCAAGCTAGATGCAATTCTAGATCATGCAGCAAGAAGTATCGGATGAAGTGACTTCGATCAACTCCATCTACGGAGAAGGAACAGTGAGCCAGCTACAAGAAGAATCGTGTATTTTTGCTCTAAAACTTCCTTCACAACCAGATATCAGCCTTCGATTGAAGTTTCCACCAAAGTATCCTGGTGCCCCACCCTCAATCCTAGGTACTCAGCATGTGGGCTCCGCATTTGCCAAAGGAACAGGTACAGAGGTGGTTGATCTGGTACGGCGTGTCCTTGCAGAAGTCTACACTGCTGGGGTGCCATGTCTGTACGATCTCCTCGAAGAATCGAGTTCGAGGCTTCAAGACCTCGTGCAAGAACGGCGCTCCAAAGATGAAAATTCATCCGATGCTCAGAAATTCAACGGTGCGCCCGGATCACCCATTCTCGGGCCAGATTTATCTCATGGTTCACAGCTTCCTGCAGAGCTTGGCGAAGTGCCGCCTTGGATCTTATCAGACACTGTCATAGAGAAAAAATCAGTATTTCTTGCTCGTGCTGCAGAAGTAACTTCGACGGATCAGGCTCGCCGCTATCTTGCGCACCTTCTTACAACGGACAAGAAAGCGGCTAAAGCAACACACAACATCACCGCCTGGCGCATTCGGGGCGGAAACGGTATTCAATATCAAGATTGCGATGACGACGGAGAAACAGCCGCTGGTGGGCGTGTACTTCATCTGCTAGAGCTTATGGACGTTTGGAATATCATGGTAGTGGTAACACGTTGGTACGGCGGTATACTATTGGGGCCCGACAGGTTTCGAATTATCAACCAGACAGCCCGTGATGCAGTTGCCAAGGCGGGATTGGTACCAGAAACAGGCTTAGGCAAAGGCTCGGGAAAAAAAAGGGATAAAAGAGGTAGAGCCCAAGCCTGACAGGCCCCAAGAAGCTGGCCATCTTAGTAGACGATAGAGCTGGGGATGCCTATTGAAGCTGCCCAGAGTGAGAAGAAAGAACATACATTTCTTGTCGCCTCTATCGATGGCCTCCGGGAAGGTGTTCACAAAGTGCCAAAGTCCACCCACGAAAACGTCGAAGTGTGAGCCGTTGCTCTGGGTTCGCTATGTTAGATTTGATAACCATGGCGAAGGTGGGCAAGGAGAAGTATGCAAATGATGCCACCAACAGACAATCTAATGGAAAATGGCAGAATGCCTGGGAATCCAGTATACCAGGCTGGGATACTTGACCGAATATAGCAAGTATCGCATAGCATAGAGCTGAAATCGGAGTTGAACAAGGACGAGGTTCGTTTAAACTACATATAGCCGTCATCAAAGCTTTCCACGTGTCATATGGAAGGCATCTCCTATGCCAAATCGTTTTGACAGGTAATCAGGCTCATATGAAAGCATGCGTCATCAGTGCCCCACGCAACGGATAACGTCATCGTCGTGTACTTCGTGTAGACACCTTCCATGTACCGTTGAGCTCTCTACACAGGTACAATGAACGTGCTGAAGCTGCAAAAGTGGGATCTCAATACTGACTCGCATCGACAAGGCTGACAGAGGAGCAGAAAGTATCCGCAGTTCCAACAATCGGACATTTATGGCCTGATCGATTCCTTCCGCAAGCTCGACACCGAGGATCGCGGCTATGTGGACGAGGGAACAGCCATTAAGGCGGCCGAGAGTTCGGAGCAGAAACCGTATGATGTGGTGCGCCAGGCATTGAAGGAGGTGGGTCTGGACAGCTCGCGCCGCGTTGAGTTGGACGATTACGTAGACCTCGTGGCCCGTCTACGTGATAGCAGTGCAGCTCAGCAGCAGATCGGCACGCCACAGAGGGCCCGAGGACTGAGCAGCGCCGCCACCGGAGGCTCTCCGTCCACTGCACACGCCAGCAAGGGCAGCGTCGGTGGTGGTCGCATCACAGTTGGCGGCGCAACAGGCAGCAGCCAACACACCATTAACGAGGATGAGCGCACTGCTTTCACCTCCCACATCAATGCTGTGCTGGCTGGAGACCCTGATATCGGCCATCTCCTGCCCTTTCCGCTCCACACGTTCGAAATGTTCGATGCCTGCAGGGACGGCATGGTGTTGGCCAAGTTGATCAACGACAGTGTGCCAGACACGATTGATGAGCGTATCCTGAACCGTCCTGGCAAGAAGATCAAGCAGCTAAATGCATTCCACATGACAGAAAACAACAATGTAGTCATCGAGTCGGCAAAGGGCATAGGATGCAGCGTTGTCAACATCGGTGCTGGTGATATAATGGAAGGGAGGGAGCACCTGATCTTGGGGCTGATCTGGCAAATCATCAGGCGAGGTCTATTGGGCAAGATTGACATCAAGTTGCACCCAGAGTTGTATCGGTTGTTGGAGGACGGCGAGACACTCGAGCAATTCTTGAGACTACCGCCGGAGCAGATCCTTCTGCGCTGGTTCAACTATCACCTCAAGAACGCTGGCTGGAAGCGCAGAGTCCAGAACTTCTCACACGATGTCAAAGATGGCGAAAACTACACTGTTTTGCTCAACCAGTTAGCACCCTCAATTTGCTCACGCAGTCCCCTCCAGACTTCGGATTTGCTGCAGAGGGCCGAGCAGGTTCTGCAGAATTCCGACCGTCTCGATCCTCCTTGCCGGAAATTCCTGACCCCAACCTCGTTGGTTGCTGGCAATCCCAAGCTGAACCTTGCCTTTGTTGCGAATCTCTTCAACAATCATCCAGGTTTAGATCCCATCACTGAAGAGGAGAAGCAAGAGATCGAAGACTTTGATGCCGAAGGAGAGCGCGAGGCGCGAGTTTTCACCCTCTGGCTAAACTCACTGGACGTCAAGCCAACTGTGGTTTCCTTTTTCGATGATCTCAAAGACGGCACCATCTTACTTCAGGCCTATGACAAGGTCATCCCGGGCTCTGTCAACTGGCGTCATGTGAACAAGCCTCCGGCGAATGCCACCCAGCCCGTTTCCCAAGACCCGGATGAGGCCTATCTGAGCATCAAATCCGGCATGAGCAGGTTCAAGGCCATGGAAAACACCAATTACGCTGTGGAACTAGGCAAGCAAAACAGATTCTCTTTGGTCGGCATCCAAGGTGCGGATATTACTGACGGCCAGAGAACGCTCACGCTCGGCATGGTGTGGCAACTCATGCGAAAAGACATCACAAATACTTTGACATCGCTCGCAAAGCGCATGGGCAAGCGAGAAATCAGTGACTCAGACATGGTGCAGTGGACCAATGGCATGGCTGCCAAAGGCGCCAACAAAAGCCAAATTCGGTCGTTCAAGGACAGTTCACTGGCCACAGCTATCCCCCTTCTCGACGTTTTGTCGGGCATGAAATCCAGCTACGTTGATTACGACCTCGTTGCACCGGGACGCACGGACGATGAAAAATACCAAAACGCCAAGCTGGCTATTTCAATTGCGCGGAAAATGGGAGCTACGATCTGGTTGGTTCCAGAAGACATTACCAGCCTTCGCAGCAGGCTTATCGTCACTTTCATTGGCAGTCTGATGGCTACAGCGGAGAAACTAAACTAGCAGGCAAAAGATGTAGGCGTCGTATTCGTGCATGACTCACAATTCACCACTATAGTCCTTGCCTCACCCCGTAACGATAGAGCTGATTGATCGGTAAGGCTTGGTATCTCGTATGTCGAGCCTGGAGTCACTGTCTGCTGGGCGCTGATTGGCTAATACTGGTCGTACACCAGGTCACCCGCATGACTCCACAGCTCCTTCCTAATGAGGAAAACCTTGCCCCGCCTACTTGACCGTTAATTTCGCCACTGCATACACAACGCATTGACAATACCTCGAAGCATAAAATGAACACAAGCATGGATACCGAAGCTACAACAACATCCACCACCGGCGGCAAGGCCTCCGAAACAAACAAAGATGGGCGTCAACCGCTAGTCAACGTCGCACCTCCACAGCGAGAAGACCTGCAGCCTTCTTATGCGAGAACGATCCAGCCAGATGAGAACGAAGAGGAACAGCATGGCTGGTATGGAGCCATGGTAAATACCATTGGAAACGTGATCGGTACTATGGGCGTAATCCCATGCTGTATCTGCTTTCCCAATCCATATCGCAGTGGTATGCACTCTTCCAGACTTCCATATCAAAAAATCTTCATACTCATCACCACATAGTCGCCCAGGGAAACGTGGGCCTCTTGACCAAATTTGGCCGCTTCTCTCGCGCCGTGGACCCGGGACTCGTCAAGGTCAATCCATTGAGCGAGAAACTTATCGAAATCGATGTCAAGATCCAGATCTCCGAGGTGCCGCGTCAAGTGTGCATGACAAAGGACAATGTCAATCTGACGCTTACGTCGGTCATTTACTACCACATCACGTCGCCGCACAAGGCTGCTTTTGGCATCAGCGACATCCGCATGGCTCTCGTCGAACGCACCCAGACGACTCTGCGCCACGTTATTGGCGCCCGCGTGTTGCAAGACGTGATTGAACGCCGCGAGGAAATTGCGCAGAGCATTAAGGAGATCATTGATGAGACCGCCACGGGATGGGGTGTGCAGGTCGAGAGCATGCTCATCAAGGACATTCTCTTCAGTCAGGACCTTCAGGACTCGCTCTCCATGGCCGCCCAGAGCAAGCGTACTGGTGAGGCCAAGGTTATCAGCGCTCGTGCTGAGGTCGAGAGCGCGCGTCTCATGCGCCAGGCGGCAGATATTCTCTCAAGTGCCCCCGCCATGCAGATCCGTTACCTGGAGGCAATGCAGGCCATGGCTAGGTCCGCTAACAGCAAAGTCATCTTCTTGCCCGCGCCGCATCAGACGATGAGCAACGCCTTGGATGTAGCTGAGAGGAATGCGGAGGGCCCTTCAGCGTACAAAGAGGATTACACGCTCTCGCTGCCGCAAAATCTTGGTAGTGCGGTGCAGGCAAGGAACGTGGAGCACATGTAGGATTCTTACAACTGTCCAGAAAACTTTGGTAGCTTTTATCTATTATAATCTGGGATCAAATACGCTATTCTCTGGGACGCATTACTCGGTTCCTCAAGATATGCATCATTAAGCATCTAGTCATACACCGCAGCTCTGTGGCCCATTGACGCAGAGACCATGTACACAAAGCTCTTATGAATCACGACTCAGATGACACAAATCCCATGGGGGTAAACTTGATCGATCCCACCTTGAGGATGCGAGACACCTCATCGCTATAGTAAGCTGCGACAGACTTAGAGGGATTCTCTTTGTGAAGATCTTCGGCAAGACGGGCGATGCCCTTGAGGGCGTTAGTCAAGTCTTCCTCTGCGAGGCCTGCCCAGTTACTGAACTCAGGGAAGGAAGATTTTGAGCCCCGATGAACAAGGGGGTCAGCGGTACTGGACGACTCTGACCAAGTATTAGAATGGGCCTTTGACCAACAGCATGCGTGGGGTTTACGTACCGCTGTTTGTCTCTCCACTGATGTAGACAGACTTGTCGAGGCCACGTAGATTCATTGACAGTAACTTTGAATCAACCATGCGAGCACGGTCTTCAGCTTCCGACCTCGTGCGAGGCGTGTTGGCGGGCGGAGCCGGGTAGTAAAAACTCTCGTCTTCGTCAATACTATCATGAGGAAAGTAGGACGTGGCTGAGTAATTCGAGTCCACATCAGAGTATTTGATGTTCACCGGAGAGGATCCGGCCTGAGAAACGATCGAACTGCCTGCCAGATGTTAATGATCCAAGGTCGCGCCCATGGCAGATCACACCTTTATGGGCGAACTCCTGACCGTGGTTCGTACCAGTGAGATTGTTGTTGGAACATGGCATGATGGTAGGTTCAAATGAATGCATGCGGTTCAAGTGAGCGTGTGGATGATGGCGAGAGTTGGTGAGGGAGAGGATGAAGGAGGGAAGTGGAAGGTCGTGTGCCCCAAATCTTTTATGTGATCCCTTCCCCTCCACGTGATGGTGGTGGCCTCAGCACATGGAGGGGTAGTGGCGGTGGAAGCGTTGGGAAGCTGCCAGGGTGTTGTATCAGATGCTGTTATTGTTTTAATTTTTTCTTTTTTTTTTCCCTTTTGTGTGTGTGTTGCTATATTGCCCGGATTTTTCCATTCCTAGAACTTCTTCCCACTTTAAGATCAGATTCTGGGATCATGCAGTTTGATGAAAGAAACAAGAGTTCGGTGTGAGTTCTCATGAGCGTTCGATGTTGTGTTCATGGGTGTTGAGCTCTAATCTTAGCGTGTCTGTCACAATTAGCGTGATGTCGAAATCTACTGCCACCCACCCTTAACAGCTCGAAACAACAGCTTCTCATTGCTTGATCAGAACCAATTGGAGCCAATCTTTCAACCAGCAAGGAATGGTAAATTTCTTCATTACCACTGTAAAATTTTTATCATACGCTGCTTTGGGCATGTGATCGTAAGTGAGCTGCTCTAAGCAACGGGAAATTCTAAGGCGGTATTCGAATCATCATTTAACAAACTGGCACGGAATGGAGTGGATCAAGCCGATAGCCATGACCTGTAGAATTTCTTCGTGGCACTTTTCGACTGACTCCACAAAATAGCATTATTGAATGCAAGGCACGTGAATATGGGGAGGGAGATCTGCGCGGGCCGGACCGTGGCAGAGCACAGCTTGCAGTTCTTTATTTTTTCTGCTGTTGTTCTTGAACACTCACGCTTCCCAGTAGGGTGCAGGTTCTTTCGTTTCCATATCCTATAACAACAAATCGTTAGTTCGGCATATCCGCCAGCGGGCTCGAGCGTTGAGGAGCATCTCTGGGGCTTCGGAGGCAGCCTCGAACTGTGCTCCTACACCGCGTTAAGCCGCCAACTGTCAACAACAGCTCCGAGAAGTCGACATGGCTGAAGCCACTACCCCTTCTGCCATCAAAATGGCCACCATGGGCGCTGGAACAGAAATCAGGAAGGAGAAGGCGGCGCCGGTCAAGCCCGAGCGACCCGATGAGGCCCAGTACAAGGCAGAATTGGCAAAAGCCGAGAAAGAGCAGCGCTCTGCTGAGGAGCATCTGGTAGGTTCCTCGTTGACGGGTTCTTGCATGCAGACTGACCGGATTAGGAATCTCTAAAATTAAAACTCGACAATGCGCATCCGAGTAACAAGGACTCTCCCGTTGGCAGGCGCCAGCAGCAACTCAGAGCGGAATTATTACAGATTCGAAGCCAGCAGCAATCGAGCAAGTCTTCCCGTGGTCAGGTGCTTGAGAAAATTAAGCGCCTCGACGATCGTATGAAGGAACAGCTTGCTAAGCAAAAGGCCGACCGGACCAAACTGCCATTCAAGACTATCGAGGCCATTGAAGCAGAAGTGGCTAGGTTACAAAAAGATGTGGACAGCGGCAAGATGCGCCTAGTTGACGAGAAGAAAGCGTTGTCGGACATCTCCCAACTCAACAGGCAAAAGAAGAATCTTGCAGCACTCGACGAGGCCAAGGAGGGCACTGACGCCATGAAATCGGAGATCGTCTCACTACGCCAGAGCCTTGATGATCCCGAGTCCAAGACACTAAGTGACAGGTACCTGGCCATCACAACCGAACTAGACAAGATCAAGGCCGATCAAGATGTAGCCTTCAAGAACCTTACTGCACTTCGGGAAGAGCGGTCCAAGGCGTTTGACGATGTGCAACAGAAGAAAGTCGCTGTCAAATCCATCAAGGACAAGTACTTCCAGGCCAGACGGGCGGCCATGGAGTATGAAAGAGAGGCACGACGCATCCGTGACGAGAAGAGACGCGCCGAAAACGAAGCTTATCACCGAAACAAGCGACAAGAAGCGGCAAGGGCCAAGTTGGAGGAGGCCAGTGCCCCGGCGTATCAAGATGAGTTGCGCATTGCCAACAATCTCCTGGCACGTTTCGATCCCAGCTCCGCAACCAAGCAAGAGGGTCCGGCACCGACAAAGTTCGCCGCTCCAGCAGCACGTACTGTTGATGGTTCTGATATCAAAGGGCGAGCCCTGAAGAAAAAAGGTGAAGACGACGAAAACTATTTTGTCGGCGGAGGTGGCAAAAAGGGCAAGAAGCGTGGCAATCACGCCGCCGCCGAAGGAAAGTTCACGTTGGATCCTGGCACTATCGACAGTCTGAATCGTTTGGGCGTTGACCCGCCGATGTCGTCAGCCGACGTTCCTGAGCTGGTCAAGAAGATCAAGGAGAAGATCTCTTTCTGGAAAGATGACCAGGAGCGCAAGACGCAAGAGGTACGTCTTGACGAATCTGTATGAAGGAGGGACGCTAACTAAACCAGAATATTTCCAAGGCGAAAGCGGAGATAGACCGACTGGAGATAGCAGATGCTGGCCGCAAGGCCAAAGAGAATGCTAGAGATACCAAGATAAATCGGGAAGCCTCTTCTTCTCCAAGGGAGGACTCCCCGGCTGTCCAGAAGCTACTGACTGCAAAGCAGCCAGCCGCCTTTAATGGCACAGAGGAGCCGAGCACTACCGGAGCCGAAGAACACGAAACCGAGAATACCACTGCAGAAGCCCATAAAGTCGAGACCAACGCTTCTTAGTCTCTGTCCCTTGCACGGAGTTTTTTCTGCTAGGAACCTAAGTAAACAGTGTAGCTGTTTTAATCAATTTCTATCTGCCATCTACGTGACTTCCCCGTAGGGCGTCGGCTATTCCCGTCTTGTCACCAGCACTTGATAACTGCCATTTACCTCGCTCATTTACGGAGCACGATGGCTTTATCCTTTATCCTTGTGCACAACAGGCAGTGTGTCTCCCGTCTGTCCTGGCTGGAACCTACTGATGCGTGTGTTCCAGGGGCAAAACGCGCCTAGCAAAATACTACTCGGCCTACACGGACGCCGAAAAGCTCGCGCTGAAATCGGAGATCCACCGACTAGTCGTGCCACGCGCGCAGCGACATACGTCCAACTTTGTCGAATTTCGTGGCTCGCAGCGGATCGTTTACCGGCGGTATGCGGGCCTCTTCTTTTGCGCTTGCGTCGACGCCAGCGACAACGAGCTCGCCTACCTCGAAGCTATGCACTTCTTCGTCGAAGTCCTGGATTCATTTTTTAGAAACGTTTGTGAACTGGACCTCGTCTTCAACTTTTACAAGGTCTACGCCATCCTAGATGAGGTTTTCCTCGCCGGTGAGGTTCAGGAGACGAGCAGGTCGGTCGTGCTGAACCGGTTGGACGCCCTTGATAAGCTCTCCGCTACGCGCGAGCATTGATGGGTACCTACTGGGCATGGATGCTTTGCAGATGGGGACATGACCGTATGACTGTTATGAGTGGTAAGGCGCACGTGCTCATGGTAGAGGTATGTTTCCCCCTTCCATCTAAGATTGTACATTGCTAATCTGAGATGTGAGAGAAGGTTCTATGTATGTACAAAACATCGTTTCCTTGTCGACGGTGTACTCCAGAGCATGGTTGGGTAATTCTGCATTGGTGTGACTGCTAATGGTCAGGAGATTGCACTGTAGAAGTATGACCAGACAGCCTGCTGTTGGAATATAACTCACCCGGTACTTTGCAATCCCAAAGGCTTCAGTCGAAAGCTTCCAGAGGAACTTCCGCTCCAGTGTCTTGACTTTATTTGCAAGCTGGTCCCTCTAATGACCGACATTTTGAGGCTGGTCTGATCTAAAGTGTGCCTTGCTTGCTGGATTAAGTGCTTGGGGCGAGATGGGCTCTCAAGTGGGAGCTTTTGCGGTGGTCTCATGAGTGGAACACCACTCACCTTACCGAATTCATCGGGGCTTGCTCTGTATGCAGATCGTGAGGACAGTCGCTGGCTACTCCTTGGGCTCCAGTCTTGTTCTGCAGTCCGACAACACGCGAAAATGCATTCCACAAGAGTTTTGCCCACCACCACCACCACCACCACCAAGAATGCATTTACCAACATCGCGATCTCCTGATCGCCCACCAAGGACCAAACAAACATTAGGATGGAAACCAATCTGTGGGCAGCGCGAGATCCAAACGTTCGCCTATCGACCTCACCGGGGCGATCGCCTGTAATCACCGAAGGTCTTCGCAGCCCCGTCCAGAGCTTGCATCCGGAGCTACTTCACGGGATGGAATCGCTGAATAGCCAAAGTGACTTTGGCATAGCGGTCATGACGGACGTCTTTGACGATGCGCTCGGCGAAGGTGATCAAGCCTACGATAATCTCACTGACGTGGACCTGATGGGAGGCCAAAACTCGACCAGCAAGCGATTAAGGTACACTTAAGCCCCCGAAGAAGACGAGAAAGAAGGAACTGGCGAAAGCTTTCGAGACTCTCGGCCTACAGCATAAGGCTATTAGAGAATAGACACAAGCCCGAATTTCAATGACTCACTGAACGAGATTCTCAACGCTCCCGATAGAGGAAACCTTCCCTCGCCTTCCTGGCCAACAGTTGCGCACTTTCCCTTTCCACCAGGGATGAACGTGCATAAAAGCGAACGACACATAGCCGCGCACGCGATCGCTCACGAACTGACCCTCCAAGCCCTGATCCGTGACAAAGTCACCCTGCCAAACTCCCCACAGCCTGTTACGGCCGCGGCAGGCCGAGTGCCAATGCTAGCCAAAAACATCCCTTCGTTTCCCCATTCGCGCTCAAGCACCACCGCAGCGAAAAGAGTGAGCTTTTTGCCTCCACCGCAGATCGACTCTTTGAGGAGGGCGGAGCCCATGAAGGAGGTTGTCAGGACGCCGTATCCCTTTAGCCCATCACTCTCGGTCCCTTCAGATGACGGGCGGGTTACCGTTTCTGTTCGTCGGAGGAGAAGAAAGGGAGAGCGTAGTTTTCCATTCCCAACGCCACGGAATGAGAAAGAGGCCAAGGAGGATGCTGACGATGAAAAGTTCTTCCTCACGCCGTGGAAGGAATACAAAGCCCTGGCAGGAGTGTGGCCTACCTTTGGTGCGAGGCGACTATTCGCCGGGGAGTTCTACCCCTCTCTACAGCAAGACAAGGGAGATGTGCTCAAGCATCTGGGGAGGCCGGCACTGGCCAAAGAGA
The DNA here is from genome assembly GCA_010093745.1 of Piedraia hortae CBS 480.64. Classification (NCBI taxonomy): domain Eukaryota; kingdom Fungi; phylum Ascomycota; class Dothideomycetes; order Capnodiales; family Piedraiaceae; genus Piedraia; species Piedraia hortae. The sequence continues at coordinate 313,855 of MU005963.1, forward strand.
AAAGGGAAAACGCTGCTTGGGCTACTGGTTCAAAGAAACAGGGTGCCTTGGATGAACAGCCTGCTACGCCGGGGAGCGGAGACACGACGCTTCGCGGTCACAGAAGACTTGAAGTGGCGTAGAGATTCATCCTGCTCTCAGGATGACCGCTTCGCGCAAAGTCGAATTTGTGTTTGGGTTTTCACGAAGAAGGGTTCTGATAGCAGTGTTTTTTGTCCTGCTTTTGAGTGTTGCCGCGGTACTGCTCTGGACTACTATAGGTGTGAGCGATGGTGGCAAGCATGGGCTGAAGTTTGCCGGGGATAGGCTTGGTCCTGGAGTTGCCTTGGGCATTTGTGTACTGCTTTTCGGTCTCGTTGCAGCCTGAAGGATATGTTCGTGGAATGCGATTTGAGATATCTCCATGGGGTGCAATTGTAATGGATAGTATTCTTCTACATATTCGCTTCGCTTAGATATCTGATTCCACATATTCGCTTCGCTTAAGTATCTGATCCAAAGGAACTGCTACCGTCACGTTCATAAACGCACAGACACAGACATCTCAAACCAGGCTGTAAGATGATAAGCCTCCGTTATCGGGGAAAGTCGGGGGAACGGAGATAAGGACAACCAACCAATCACGTTTTGCAATCCTCACCTCACCCTAACAACGACGAGTCGAATTTTGGATGCCACGCCCTCTCTATGAAGTTGAGATAAGCAAGATGGCAAATTCATCTAGAAGCTGTTCATCCGGTCTCGGCTGCGGCCTTATAACGGCGAATTCGGCGTAAAAGCACACACCCTTTCGTCTCTCTCCCCCCTACCGTCCCCTCTCTTTCGCGCGCAAGTCCCCACCTTTTTTTGGGCCCTTATCTCGCTGTGTTGTTTGGTTCGGCTGATTGCGACTGTTGTGTATCTTAGCTCGCTCACTCCGCCACGACCCGGGGAATCTTTTCTGCATTTCTCTACTTGAAACTCTTCCTCACCCGGGCCTGAGTCTATCCACAGGTGTGCGTGTTTTGCTGTGAACTATTGTTCAAGTACCGGCATGTCGTATGCATGGGTTGGCGCCCCAGCGCCCTTCAACGGGACAAACGAACACATTGGTGGTGATTCGAGTACGTAGTCGTTCGTCCCTTTCCCCAGGTTCATTGTGCTGAGATGTGACTGTAGGAACAACAAATCTCAACCAATGGTTCCAATCAGGAGATCAGGCCTACATCATCGTGGCCGCGGCCATGGTGATGATCATGGTCCCTGGTCTTGGTTTTCTCTACTCGGGACTTGCAAGGCGAAAATCCGCCCTTAGCATGATTTGGGCTTGTATGGCCTCATGCTCCATCATAACTTTTCAATGGTATTTCTGGGGCTATTCCCTGGCCTTTAGCCCGTATGCAACCAACGGTTTTATCGGGGATTTGAGAAAGTTTGGCTTGATGAAGACCCTTGCCGCACCGAGCCCAGGCAGCCCGCTCATCCCGGATCTGCTGTTCGCTTTCTATCAGGTATGTGTCTCTGCTTTGCTCTTTGTGGGGCCAAAGGGCTTACAGATAAGTTGCAATTCTGCGCTGTTACGGGTGCAATTGTGGTCGGCGCTGTGGCCGAACGAGGCCGACTGATCCCCTCAATGGTCTTCATCTTCTTCTGGGCCACGCTCGTCTACTGTCCGATTGCCTGCTGGGCGTGGAACAGCAACGGGTGGGCCTATAAATGGGGTGTACTGGACTACGCCGGCGGCGGGCCCGTTGAAATTTGCTCCGGCATGTCGGCTCTTGCATACTCGATGGTCTTGGGGCGAAGACAGGAAAGGATGATGCTCAACTTTCGCCCGCACAACGTGTCGTTGGTAACGCTCGGCACTGTGTTGCTCTGGTTTGGCTGGCTGGGCTTCAACGGCGGCTCGGCATTTGGGGCAAATTTGAGAGCCACCATGGCGTGCTGGAACTCCAACTTGACTGCAATGTTTGGCTCAATAACTTGGGTGCTACTGGATTGGAGATTGGCACGAAAGTGGTCGATGGTTGGATGGTGTTCAGGAACAATCTCAGGCCTCGTCGCGGCGACACCAGCGTCGGGTTTTATCCCCCTCTGGGCTTCGGTGGTCTTGGGTGTCATTACGGGTGTTGTGTGCAATTTTGCAACAAAAGTCAAGTACTGGATTCGCATTGACGATGCAATGGATGTGTTCGCCGAGCACGGTGTGGCCGGCATGGTGGGCTTGCTCTTCAACGCCTTCTTCGGCGCGAGATACATCATAGGCCTGGACGGCGTCAATGGCTTAACAGCTCACGGTGGCTGGGTCGATCATCACTGGAAACAAATTTACATCCAGCTGTGTTATATCCTTGCCTGCACTGCCTACTCGTTTGTCATGAGCGCCATCATTGCATTGGCCATCAACTGGATACCGGGCCTTGCCCTGCGCGCATCAGAGGAGGCCGAGTTACTCGGCATGGACGACGACCAACTAGGAGAGTTTGCCTACGACTATGTCGAAGTACGTCGGGACTACCTTGCCTGGACACCAGCAAAAGCTGAAGAAGATGGCGTATATTCCGTTCCGCTCGGCGAGCGCCACGGCATTCCCCAGCACAGCGAGATGCTGGAAGCGAAGGTCGGAAGCGAGACAGCAGGAAGCGAGCACACTGGCATCGGGGGCGACAGACATGCCATTGGTATCGCAGAAGCCAACGCACACCGACGCAGTCAACAGGCCGATGGTGTCTCGGAGAAATGAAACCCATCTATGCCATGTACTCAATTTTAATGTGATTTAGGACATTGAAGAAATGAAAAAACTTGTTTCCGTCAGGGCACTACATCTATGATCAAGAATAATAAAGAAACTCCCAAGCTGTTCAATCTGTTCTTTGCAACAAGAGCCAAACACAAGGCCAGACATTTACATCAAAGCGACCAGTCCCAGCAGGCCCAAGATCATGCTTCCTGACCCAGAAACTTTTCCAGCAGCACCGGTGTAAGTGGCCATGGGCGAAGTCGTTCCATTTCCGACGCCAGTTCCAGAGGGGGAGGTCAGGGTGCCGTTGCTGGCGGGATAAGGCACACCGGCGGCGGAGCCAGACGTTGAAGGGGAGCCAGAGGCGGCGGCAGGGCTCTGTTCACCGCTAGCAGCAGCAGAGCCGGCCGCGGGTGAGACATCAGTACCAGCGGAGCTAGCGGCGGCGGGGGCAGCAGCACCGGTAGCTGCGCTGCTACCTGCGGCGGCATCGGCCGTGGCAGAGGAAGAAGCATCCGCGGGGGCACCAGTTGCGGTCGCCGCGGCGGCGGCAGATCCGGAAGGCGCGGCAGACTTGGTCACGGTGAAAGTTCCGGAGCTCAGGGTCAACATGGTTGGCTCAGAGACGGTGATGGTCGAGCCTGCATGCGTGACCTCGGTGGCCTTGGGGCACCAGGTTGTGAGAGCCGTGACGACCTCGGTGACATAGACGTCGGAAGAGGACTCGTCAGCGGCATTGACGGTGGCAGCAGCAAGGCCGATGACGGCTGCGGTGGTAACGGAGAAACGCATGGTCGGTTTGATATGATATGAAAGCCTGGGCGTTTAGGTCCTCTGGGTTTGACAATTGATGTTGGTGTGATGGAAAACGAACGTGGTGAATTTGTTAAAAGAACGAGGGGAAAGGGAGCGTTTACTTATTGGAAGCCAACGGGCAAGGGGAGTTATTTTGAGGAAAAGGGACTGGGTGACCCTTGCGCTATGTACTTGGTCCATGTCGAGTCGAGGTCTTGAAGATCATCTGGAAAGCACTTCTTTTCTCTGTCTCCCCTGAATTTGCTTCAATATGGAGGCTTACCCACGGTAAACTCATTCGCATCAGAATCATTAATATACACAGAGGTTCCTCTCCAACACAGTAAGCAGTGAAAGAACAGAAGATAAATTTAAAACATGTCTTACCCAACCTATGAGTCGTTTGCATCTCGAAATAGCCTGAGTCCGAGACATCGAAAAAAGGAGGTCGGTGCTGTTCAGCCAATCGAGCAAGACGTCCTTGCTAGTTCATTGAAGCGTTTGCAAATCGTAGGACAAGGATCAATTGGTTGACCGAACAGGTGCCGATCATGTTCTACCAACAACCAACCAATCAACAGCGAGATCCAATCGTGTGTAGTTGTACAACTCGTCTATTGCATTGGTGCAACAAGGCGACCAACCGTCAGTCTTAGCTTGGAACGATGGCCGGGCACTAAGGTCTAAGCGTTCATGGACATTATCCTGGAATTCCGCATCGTAGTTAACCAAGCTCTTTTGCTCTCACAGAGCAGACCCTTTTTCGCGGAGCGATGGTACTCATAATACGCCCAGTCATCTTTCGGTGCTTCCTCACAAAAGATCCAATCAGGTACATCAACAATTCTAGCTGCCATGTTATGTAGCGTAATTAGCGCAAGAGTCTCCCTCAATAGCAATGAACTTCAGAAGCCAAGTCTCGAGCCCATAAGTAAGGTAAAGCATGGTCATATGATACAGACTCGATGCAAAAAAGGAATCATAGTCTCCCTTGCAGTAGGATAATCTAAACGTCCCTGATGGCAGTCACTACAGTTTTGAGGGCATCATGCAAGCAATCCCTGAGCCTACAAAATGCTGGACGCTGTGGGCTTGACCTTGCGTCTTCGAATAAAAGCACAGTAAAGTCATGCAAGACTTCCACGGCGACCTTGTAACATGGGGAAGAGATGCAGGTAGCCTGATATCTAGTAGGCACCCCACTGCGGTCTAGGATCAAGTGCCGCCGCCGCTATCGGACGCATGACATCTAGCTCAACGGGTTCCATAGCCAATTCAAATCAGCCACCATCCTAAACTGACCAGCCCTGGATAATCAAAGCTCGTCAAACCAAAAAGGCAGCAGCCTCACACCCTCTCCACATCAACTCCCCAAATCGTCCAAATCCAGTCACCGTCTCCACCGGCGTTCATCGGCCCGACCCTCCCGCCTAACCTCACCTCCAAATATACCACCTGTAATCCCATCCCAATCAAAAAATGCGCCGCCAGCTCCTAACAAAACACCGAACGCTGCTCCGTCGACCCTACACCTCCGCCTCCAAGTCCCCAGGCAAAACCTACTTCACCCTCTTCCCCCAAACCTTCCCCCCTTACAAACGAAACCTTACTCCGGACCTAAAACTCCTACGCAAAGAATTCCTGCAACTCCAATCCGTCTCGCACCCAGACATCTCCTCTGGCAAAAGCAAACTCAACTCGTCGGTGATAAACGAAGCATACGCCACGCTGCGCGATCCGCTCAAACGCGCGGAGTATATATTGTCGCTTCATGGTGAGGCCGGCGCGGATCCAGAGGGGATAAGTGGCGATGATGGGGGTTTGCTTCTCGATGTTTTGCAGGCGAGGGAGGCGGTTGAGGAGGCCGACTCCGCCGCAGAGGTGGAGAGGTTGAAGAGGGAGAATGATTCGAGGGTTGAGGCCGCTGTGAAGAGGATTGAGGTGGCGTGTGAGGAGGAGGATTGGGAGGAGTTAAGGAAGCTTACTGTGCAGCTGAGGTATTGGAGGGGGATTGCGGAGTCGTTGGGCGAGAAGGAGGAGGTTGTTACTTGAATTTATTTGCGTGGGTTGTCGGGAGGGCATGATGGGTGTGGTGATTTAAGGTGAGGGGGGCTGTTGGATTGTGGAGCGAAGGGTCTAGTCTTTTTTCCTGCGCGCACAGCCTCGAGCCTTTGGCATTCGAATGAGAGCAGACTCGCCATCTGTGGTTGGGACTGCTTGGCCAGCGGTTGCCACAACCGCAACTGTTTACAGCCATCTAACTGGCTCATGTCCTCTATTTGTTTGAATACGATTTTGGGATCTTTTCAAGGCACTGCAAACAATTAATACGATATTTGTTTCGGAAGGAAATGCGTCTAATTATTGCCGCATTTCATGATCCCCGAAATGATTTCTCATTGGCAAGGAGCGACCTGTCTTCCTTTCAATACAGCCAAACCTGTATATAGCAGACACCGGATCCACCGGGTCTCTTTTTTTTTTTAGCGGACTGTTAGTAACCTCACTTTGGTCTTCGAAAAGGCGAAGCCTCACTATAGCGGACAAAGTTTCTTTGCCAGATCGATCCGCTATAACCTGTTTCAACGATAAACCACTTCCTGAATGTTACCACTAGCGTCACTGAAATACAAACGGACATCAGCCACTTATGATAATACACTCTTCGGCGCAGATATCATCCTTAATTGACGATAATCATTTGAGGCATTAGGCCCTTCCATAAACAATCCACCCCTTGAATGTTTCCGGACCTAACCACATTCAAGGGAATAGCGAGGAAATATTCACCTCCACCGTACCCAATCGCTAAGTAAAAATTTCCCATGGATAAGGCCCTTGAACTCCGGCCCGGGCCGCAGACCGTCTTGGCATGTTTGCGCACTTTCCCCTTGAGCTAATATCGGGATGAAAGCTTTCCTTGCGCAACTGTTATATAGAACTCCTCGCTCGTGGAACTTCTAGCTTAAGGGCTACACTGGCGTAGAATGGAGGATTGCTGGTCGCGTACGTGGCTTGCGAAGTTTGTGATGTATCCTCTCTCCAAAGGGGATCACTTTTGGGTGTTCTTCATAACGCATTGAGATTGTTGGGGGTGCTCACCATGTTGGATATGTAATGCTGGGAGGTTGGGGTATGAAGCAAGCAAATGTACAGCTGTCAATTCTGTCCTTTCCGTGGTTGTGCATGTTCTTAGTTCCATTGACGTTGGGCTGTCATCTGTTTTTCCAGGCGCACTCTTGCGAGATCGCGGGACAGTGGATATAGACTGTTCCATGACTCAAGATGGCATTGATTCAAACTAGGAATTATGGTTTATCACGAATGGGTGAGATGTCAGAGCCGGATGTCCAGTGGAGCACAGTGGTCCAAAATGTAGGTCTACAAAAATTCGTCCGCCTGCCTGCCACAGCTCATAACCACGTTCCATAACAAACATACCTACGTGAGTAATAAGTGTATTCTACGCACCCCCAATCGCATCGGTCAAAAGCTCGGCAAGTCGTGTAACCGGATTCTCTGCCACCGTTGCATGAGTAATACATTCACACACTTGCTTGACCCCAATGTTCAGCCTATGATCCGCGGGGACCACAGAGGCAATCTCAGCCAGGATTGCTTGAACATCTCTGTCGGAAAATTTTGTCGTGAGGTTATTTCGGAGAATGTTCCCTAGTTCTTGGGGTGTCTGGACATTGGGAACAGGGACTTGCTTTTGAAAGCCGAGTTCGAGATTTTCGACTGCATTGCGGTTCGAGGTCGTAGCAATGACCAAGAGGGAGCGGCCAGGCGGAGGTTTCTTACGCATCGAGCCGTCCACGGTGGCGAGCACGAAGGAGCTGAAGCGCGGGCCAGTGGAATTCCAGCCGACAAGCCGCTCAATGTCATCGAGGACGAGCACGTTCAGCGGCGACTTGTAAGAGTCGGCGAACGTACGGGTCAGGTGCTGCACGCGTTCAGCATCGTTCATGCTTGACACGTCGTATCGAGACACCATGCGGATAAAAGGAAAGCCGGACTCCATGGCGATCTGCGCCGCCAGAGCGGTCTTGCCGCTGCCCGGCGGTCCGTAGAGGATAGCAGTGAGCAAGCGCATTTTGCCGGTGCGCACCTGCTGCACAAGCTCACGCCCATATTCCAGAATGCTGTCTATTTGTGGGCTGAAATGGATGATACTGCCTTCCACGGCCTCCTTGAACGGTTCATCACTGACACCGAAGAGGGGATGCACATCATCCAGTGCGCTGATGAGGTCAGCCTGGCAGATTTGCACATTGATGATGTCGTCCTTCAGAGCCGCTTGCGTGCCAACCTTGATATGCCGCTGGATTGCATTCGACTGGGCTGCCTTTACTAGGCCGTTGAGCTCGGCGCCCGAGAAGTTACGAGTCCGAGCCGCCAAATCAGCCAGGTTCACGTCCTTGGCCAGCATGTTGTTCGCAGCCATCTTGGCCGTATGAATCTTTAGAATCTGTTCTCTCCCCGGCTCGTCAGGGAGCGGAATCTCCATCTGCACTTCAAGACGACCCGGACGAAGGAGGGCTTCGTCTATCAAGTCTTTACGATTCGTCATGCCGATAACGAGGATATTGTTCAGCTGTTCCACACCGTCCAGCTTTGACAAAAGCTGGTTAACAACATTATCCCCTACACCAGTCCCACCACTCGACCCCGAGCCACGCTGCTTGGTGATCGCATCCAACTCATCGAAGATGATGATATGAAGACCCGACTTATCGCCTTCAGCCTTCTGCTCAGCTTCTGCGTCCGCGAACAGCTTCCGAATGTTCTCCTCCGACTGGCCCACGTACTTGTTCAGAATCTCTGGCCCGTTCACAATCTTGGGCTCCCTTGCGTTAAGCATTTTCCCAATCTGACGGGCCATGAGGGTCTTTCCTGTCCCTGGTGGACCAAATAGGAGCAAGCCACGTACATGGTTCAAGCCCATCTTTGCAGCCAAACCTGGCGGAACCAGTCGAGAGGCAAACGCACGACGAAACACACTGCTAAACTCTTTATCGAGGCCGCCAATGCCTAGGCTCTCAAACTTGAAGTCCGGCCGCAAGATGCTATTGGTAGGCCCTCGGGTTGTTGACCCCGTGATTTGGATAGGCGATCGAGCGTCTTTGAAGTAATTGACAGCCGTCTCTAATGTCAGGATGCCCCTCGCCTCGTGATGAGTGGCTCTATGTGCCTCGTTGATTCCTGCACCGCCTTTGAGGGCCGACAAATCGACCAGATCCACGGTGCGGACAATCATTCTTAATGGTAAGCTTCTATAATCCATAAGCAACTGCTGGCCGGGCGCAAATATCTGGCTTTGGAAGACATGGGTAAATGCCTTTGCCAGCTCATCTTGGTCAATGGGCTCGGTGGTGGATTTGCGGCCGGCGAAGCTGACCTCGATGTCCATAGCGCCGACATATGCCTGTTTCCCCTGGGCAAACGGATCGTACAGCTGTGCTGTGATGGTATCGGTCAGTGAAGTCCCCATCCACGACCGTTGCGGTTCGCTGAGACCGATTTTACCGCGCTCCATCGATGGCGCAGGGCGTGCTGTGAGCACGTACAGCCCGTTGATGAGCAGGTAAGCATCCTCTTCCCCAGGGCCGGGAAAGTCATAGGGGTTTATAGCACACACGTTTCTATAAGTGAATGCATCGTCAGGGCTCTTTGCTGTGCGCAAAGAAATCCCCCTAGCCGGAGCATGGCTTTGGGAAAACGCTGGAGATTTTTCATCTACGCGGCTCCGAGGGTCTGGCGAGGGCCGTTGTGTTCGTCCTGGAGGACCTGGCTGTCCACCAGGTGCTTGACCGCGATTGTTGAAAAGCCTGTCCATAGTGCTGTTGTTGAGTGCTGCCGTCCTATCATAAGGTACACCCCCGCCATGAACCGAACCCGAACAAGACCCAACATTGGAGACGCCACGTATCACAGATCACGAAACGAAGTGGATAAAAACATTCTTTAGCATATTCTGAATAAGACTATCTACTTAAATTTATCGTTTGCGCTCCGAGAAGTGTTTGATATCGGTTCAAAGCTGGGCTTCGAGGACCCGTGTCGTCAATTGATGTCACGTGACCGCATGCAATCCACATGAAACACTCGTCCAATCGGCGTGGTTGGGCAAGATCAACGAAGAAAGATGTACGACGCAATCCAGGGCTGCGGACCTTGTGCACCAGAGCCAGTAGCACTAGTAGACCATGCTAGTGTGTCTGAATGACATGTATACTGTGAAGTATCATAGCAGCATAGAAACCGCACCCGCCTATGTAGAGCTGATGTGGATAACTACACCCGCGGGGTAGTAATCCATCTTGTTGAGTCCTCAAGTCACGGTGAGCTCATCACTCTGTCCACACAAAGAGAGAGATTATAAACATTTTGGCATTTCAAGGTTGACAAGGCAAACATGTCGAGTCGTGCCTTCCGTTTTCGTGTATGACAGCGACGAGTCACTCTCCCCACTGATCGTTATTCGTAACCTTTCAGCAACCTAGAGCCCGGATGTTGCACATCCAGGGGGAAACTTCCCTTTTGGATGCATCACCATCGCTTCGGGAAGTTTTTGCGAGATGGAAAACGACAGGCGCAGTCGGACCAACTCCCCCCCCCCCCCCCCGGTCGGTCAATATCATGCGCCTTGACAGATCACCGACCGGGGTCAATGCACACACGAAACTCAAAGGTAAACATCGTAAAGAAGACCATACTCATGAGCATTTATCGTACAAGTCGAAGTGCTGTCCTACCCCGTAAACACCATTTGTAGCGCCCAGAAAAACAGTTTGAACCCAATCTTGAACCATCAACTCCCCCATTTCCATAAAGCCGCAAAAGATTCACAGACGAAGAACTTGACCGACTGTACATTGCCAGTTTGTCTCTTGACCCATAAACTCCACGAGCTGTGCGAGCATGTCCAAAGCACGGCGCGCCTCGCCGATGCTGAGGTGCTCTGCGTCCCAGCTCAGCGAGAGGCAAACGGACTTCTTATCCTCGGCCAGGAAGCCGGTGATAGTCAGCCCGTTGTCCATCCGCGTGAGCATCTCCTGCATGAGGAGACCCTTGGGATTGGCAGTCGCGTTGGGCGCCGTGGGAAGCCAATTGAAGCTTTGCCGGCGGATGAGCGAGAGGATGCTATCTGCATCCCTTTCCCGCTCGGCAAAGGTGCGCGTGTCGTCTGCACTGAGGGGGTCCCGCAGGCGGTCGACAATACGGAAGAATGGGGTATGAACAAAGGACGAGTTCAGCTCTTCGTCACGCGTGACAAATTGCATGAACGAGGTTACACTCTGTGCGGCGGTGACGGGGATGCGATCAAGCACGTATTCTGTGGTGCACCCGGAAATGTCCAACGGGTTTCCTCCACCAAATTCAGCCTTCTCGACCGAGCTGTAGTCTGAGGCGAACGGCCATGTACGCGCGGCGTTAATGGTCCCGAAGATTGCCTCGTGTCCACCCGTCAATTTAACATTGAGGAGCGCAATGGCTGCCTTGACAAGCATAAAGACGGGCACGTTGTAATCCTTCTTGAGACGGGCCAGCGATTCGACCGGCACGAGCTTGCGAACGCCTTTCTGCGCCTCACGCTTCTCTGCCATGGGTATAGTCCTTTCGCCCGGCCGCGCTGCGGCACCATTCCAACGTCGCCAACCGTAATCCACACCCTTGAACCACTCCGGAGCACGCTGCGGTGGCCAGAGTTCTTTCTCAGAGACCGATCCGATTCCACGCAGTTTCTTGGTCCAGTACTCAACACCATTGTCCGCCTCTGGTCCATTGCGATGCTCGTAAAAGGCATTCGCATAGTCCCTAAAAAGAACATGAGGCACAGGAGTGCTCTCACCCGTCAAAAGTGCTGCAACATCGTCGAGCCACAGCTTGGTCATGCTGGCATCGTTTGTCGAATGAGAACCGACAAAAATAAGTCCAGACGTGTCGTCCTCGCGGCAACGAGCAATGTGAATACGGACCATTGGGCCGGGCATGGATGCGCAATCGAGCTCGGGATGGTCAAGGAGCAACGTCCTCAGATCTTCACGGGTTGCAACCTCGTGTCCGCTGGTAAATGCGGTGCTCAGCCAGCGCTCGCCGTTGCGCACAGGCACAAGCAGCGTGTCTTCACCGTCTTTCATGGCCATCGAGCGAAGAGTAGGATGGTGAGACAGAGATTCCATGACAGCCGCTTCCAGACGACGAACGGGGACGGGTGCATGCCAGCTGAAGCGCAAGTTCCAGGCGCTTGGACGGCTTGGATGGCAAAAGATGGCATCCCAATCCGGGAGAGGAAAGACGTCCTCCACGTCCTCCCAGCGCAACCCATGCTTCTCCAGCGTGGTCGTTACCAAAGAGCGCGTGGCCTCGAAACGGCTTTCGTCCCCGTGTAGATAGGGCATTTCAGTTATTGTGGGTGGTCCAATGCGTTGAGGACGGGCAACACGAGCGTTGGCAGAGGGCTTAGAGTCGATGAGATCTGACTGGTCCTGAATGGTATCGCAACGCTTAAAATCCTCTACGGTAACGTCCTTGCCGAGCTGCTTCTTGACGACGCTCGACAGTTGCATCATCATAAGTGAATCGGAAAAGGTTTGGATGCCTGAAGCCGGTTGTAGCCCAGAAGTGCCGCTGATGCGCTCCCAAATCTGGATGAGGGAGTCGACGGTAGAAGCGGCATCAGTCGGAGCCTCCTCGAGCGCACGCACATGCTGCTTAACAGACTCTCGCAGGTCAACCTTACGCACCTTGCCTGATGCAGTCTTAGGGAAGTCTTGCAGGCCCAAATCGCTCAGGTTGAGAATCAGCTTGGGGGCGAATGCAGGTCCTAGGTCGTCGGAAGTGCCACGCTTGAGTTCAGCAAAGTCGACAGCAGCATTGGTGGTGACGATGGCAATGGGAACCTCACCGGCCATCTCGTCAGCCAAGCCCACGACCTGAGCCTCAGCCACGCCCGGCTGACGCTGCAAATAATCCTCGATGCTAGCTGGAGAGATGTTCTCACCGCCGCGAATGATCATGTCCTTATAGCGTCCGCTAATACGGACAGCGCCATCATCGTCCATGACGGCCTGGTCACCGGTCACCGTCCATCTGATGCCTTCCTCGTCGACGTAAAAGTTGTCGCTGGACACGTTGGGATCGGCATAACCGTGAATGACCTGGGGCCCACCGCAGTGCAGCTCACCAACCGTGCCACGAGGCACCGGGGAACGAGATTCAGGCTCGCACACCTTGACGCGAGTGCCGCGAACGGGTTTGCCCGAGTACACCTCGCCGTGGCGCACAACAGCCTTACTGCCATCAGGCCAGATCAGAGTGTTTGGGCTTTCTGTCATGCCGTAACTGGAGTAGGCGGGACGCTTCATCATGCTGATACAGGCGTCCAGAACAGAGGGAAGGACACCGGCACCGCTGACATCCACGCACACGAGAGAGCTGAGATCTGCGTGTGTAAAATAGGGATGGGCCATCATAGCCTGGGCTGTGGTTGGGACAAGGCTCATATGAGTGGCATGGAAGCGTTCAAAGCACTCGAGCGATGCCTGAGCTTCATAGTTGTAAGAAGGCAGGACAACGGTGCCGCCGGCCAGCCAAAAAGCAAGCGACCAGCCAACGCCATACGAGTGGAAATTGGGCAAGTGTTGAACCAGACGATGACTTGGAACGAGGCCGCGGGCTTCGACGTTGCCCAAAGCTGCATTTACGCACATGAAGCTGGACAGATGGCACGGCTTCGGTAGAGATGTGGTGCCACTGGTGAAAAGAATGAGGATTGTGTCATCTGCACCTACGACATCAGGTGTGTCTGGAGGCGTTACGTCTTCAGGGAGGACACTGGACAGAGACGACCAGTCGGACAGCTCCCCTTCAGCGAGCAAATGCAAAGGCACCTTATCTAGCGCGTCTGAAAGGCTGTCCTGGAGCTGGGAAGCGACTGTGGCATCTGCAGCCAAGATGACCGCCGGTTGCGTCATCTTAAACATGTGCGCGATCTCATCCCGGCGGCTAGCGGTTTTGGGGTTGATCGGGACCAGCGGCGAGTGCAGATATGCGGCAGTCCAGAAGAAGAGGGCCCATTCGACCTGTGTGTTGACCAACGTCACGATCGGCCGGCGTTCAATATGCGCGCACCTATTGAGTGCGGTCGCGAGACGTCGGGCAGCGCGATCGAGGTCTGAATAGCTCCATCGCAGGCAGTCAAATTGCTCATGGGGGGTGCCTAGCCATTTGTAGGTTGCGGCATCTTGATGACGGGCGATCAGAGCAGGGGCATGCGGCTGGGCGGCAACGCGATCCTGCCAAATCTGAAGATGAGAGAGGTTGGTGGATTGAATGGCCGGGCCCACGGCCACGGAGTCATGCATGGTCGGAATGTCGGAGTGGTGGGGATGTCGAAGAAATATCAACGACAAGCGACAGCAAAATGTCGGCACTGTCCGGCAAAGCTAATGAAGGTGACGACACAAACGCGGAGGCAACTCAGGGGATGAAGTAGAATGGGATCTGTTATGCCCCTTCTATCTTTAATCAGCCTGGCAGGGATGTTTGCGCGAGAGCAGCTGTCGGAAGGGGGCGTTTCGGGGGCGATATACGCTTTAGGTTTTGAGCAAGAGTGGCAGCCCGCGGCTTCGTGTCGGCACTGGAATTTGTGTGCCCTCTTCTTTCTAAAATTTTTAAAACCCTCCAAAATCCAACACTCGCATATGGCGCATTGGCGGGATTGGCCCAGGGTCGCGGGAGCGGAGCGGGACACCTCCGGCCCTGACGCAGGTACTGAGGCCAACCCATGTCCGATTGGCTGGTAATAATAACATTCTCGTGTGCATTCCTCGTGTAGAGATTGACGCACAAAGTGTGAAAGTCTCTGCCGTACTCGTGACGTAGATCTTTCGCGAGCTTGTGTCCAAGACTGTGGCCGATGCTCGTTTACCGTTCAGCTCGCAGCTGCAGCTTTATCTTTTGCTGACCCGGACACTGTCCTGGCCCAGGCGAGAATTAGTCGGGCTCCAGACGAGAGTCAATCGGCTGCACCGAAGCTTCCACGCCGGGTTCTACACATTAAAAACCTGTCCATCTCCACCACGCCAACCACGTGTCGACGCCCGATGGACCTGTAAGACTGTGCAGACCCAACGGCCACATCCCTGTCATCGTCATCAGCTATTAAAAGATTTACGTACCACGTGACTTTGCACCTCACTTCATTTTACCGCAACCGTCCGGACGCGCCGCCCGACGCGCGACGAGCTCGGTCACGGCCAGTATGGAGCCCTTCATGGCCACGGTCCACTCGCACGACTCGAGGAATTCGTTGTATCGTCCAGCTGGTCGTCCGGGCACAGGCGACACATGGACCGGTTTCCGTCCGTTGGAGGAGCGGCCCTCCCAGCTATCCTTGGAAGTGCCGCAGATGTCTCCGCCATCGTCGCCCAAGTATTCGCCAGTTGGACAGCCGCCGCCGTCGGGTCCTCCCAAACCCGCTCCACCTCCGGACGGCGGCCTAACGGCATGGTTGCAGGTGCTTGGCGGATTTTTTCTCTTCTTCAACACCTGGGGTATGATCAATGCTTTTGGCGTCTTCCAGGCATTTTACCAGGAGAAGCTGCTGTCCAACATGACCAGCTCAACCATATCTTGGATCGGCACCATTACTAGCTTCCTTCTGTGCGCCAGCCCGATATCTTGGGGACCCGTTTTCGACAGAGGGAACCCACGAGTCTTGGTTCTCATTGGATCCACTTGCGTTGTTCTCGGTGTTATGATGACCAGTCTTTGCCATGAGTACTGGCAGTTGATTCTTGCCCAGGGAGCTCTGGTCGGGGTCGGCGGAGGCTGCTTATTCATCACTGCAACATCCATCTTGCCTAGTTATTTTGCCAAGAAGCGAGCCCTCGTCATGGGAATTGCTGCTTCGGGCAGCTCTCTCGGTGGCATCGTTTATCCGCTTGCCTTTCACGGCCTCGAGGGGCGTATCGGGTTTGGATGGACCGTACGACTCATCGGCCTGATTGCAATGGTCACTCTCTCAATTCCATGTCTGGTTATCCGACCGCGTGCACGTCCGCCCGGTAGACGTCGCATATTTGACACAACGATTCTGAAAGAGGTGCCGTTCGAGGTGCTCAACGTGGCCACCTTCTTCGGCTTTGTGGGCCAGTACATTCCTTTCTTCTTCATGGAGCCCTACGCCGCAACTCACGGCATGTCAAACCCGTTCTACATGCTCATCTTCCTCAACGCCGGCTCGCTGCCGGGCCGCATTGTTCCGTCGCTGCTCGCCGACAAGCTTTTTCACCCGCTGCACGTTCTTGCCGTTTGCACGGGCGCCGCAACGTGTCTCGCGTTCTGTTGGACAGCCATCCAACATAGTACAACTGGCCTGATAGTGTGGTGTTTGTTGTACGGCTTTTTCTCGGGAGCCTTTGTCAGTCTCCAAGGCGCAGCCGTGGCGTCCATGACGACAGATATGCGAACAATCGGCACTCGCTTCGGCATTAACATGTTCGCAGGTGCTCTGGGCATACTGATAGGCTCGCCCGTTGGAGGAGCCATATTTCCAACGTCGTGGGCCGGCGCACAGCTGTTTTGTGGCTTTACCTTGATGTGCTCCACTCTTGCCATTTTGGGCACGTGGTTCGCTTACAAACACGACGAACATCGCGGCAGAAGAAAAGGCTAGCAATTTGGCATCGCTCCCTTGTACGACATTTTGCTTTGTCTGGAATGGACTGTCTTCGTGGGCAGACAGAGCAGCTGATTGGCCGAGGCGTAGAGCCCTAACCAATGATAGGCGGCGACTAAGTTGGGCCTGGCGTGAGTGTGCCAAGAGCCACGGAAAAGCAGGCCATAGGAAGAACGGGCCACGTCAAGAACGGGCCACAGGAACACAACTTCAACCCCTCCTCGAGGATGTCTACATAACTACTACCACTACTATGCATAAATATTTACACTTGAACCCGAACATGCCGACCTCTCCCTCCCGCTAAATTCCGTGGTATATACCCCCTTGTGAACGCCTTTGTTACAAATCCGAAAACTGACCCGGTATTCCCCGCCTATGAGATGTCCGTCAGCCTGTCTGTTGTGTCGTTTTCCATCGAACAATTGCAAATCAAAAGGCAAGCGATTTCCAATCAGCAGCAAGGATATCATACGCGGATCGAATGCCGCGGATAGTCTCCTCCACCAGGCTGAAGAGGGTCTACTGACCTGTAACCGCCCGAGCGTCTGTGAGTTTTCCTCCTGGGTACCGGTGCACCGCTGACGGAACTTTCGTCCTCGAAAACCTCGACCATGTCATCACCCTCAACCCTCGTCTCGTGCACCGAGTATGCGGTTGCTTCTCTCGTACGCGATGCTTCCCTCATTATTGGCGTTGGCGGAGCAGCTGCGGCCACCGGCACCGCGGCCGGGGCGGTGGCGTCTCGGACGGTTCTTATTTGTCGCACGATGCGTTCGGTCCTCGGGGGAGAGCGGTGTCTATGGTGGCGATGGTGGCGACGGTGCTGGCGTCTGGGCCGTGATCGCGACCGAGACCGTGATCGAGACCGCTCCCGCCGAACGTAGAGTTCTTCCTCCTCCGTCCCGCCCGAGTTGCGGGAGTTGGTAAGCTGCCAGAAGAGCCATACAAGGAACAGAAAAGCGAGGATGCTGCCCAGCACGATGCCCGCAACGGCACCCGGCGCTGGACTCGAATTGGAACCGATATAGGTTGTCGGCACGGCACCTTGTTGCTGCGTCTGCGTTTGTTGGTTGCTGGTGGAGGTAGACGATGAAGACCCGCCTTGTTGCGGAAGAGCGGGCATGGCGACGAAGAGAAGCGCAACAACGAACGAATGTTGGAAGTATGTATGTGATGCAAGAAGTTTAAATGGCTATGCCATGCAAAGAGAGAAATTCTGGGGACCTCGTCGGGCGTGGCTGGCCGGTGGCGGGGGAGTGGGCTTCACCACGTCATCCGCTTATCCGTTCGTTGTTGGGGAAATGAGTGATTACATAAGGTTTCATGGGAAATGTCAAGACGATAACGTCTTACCAGTTGTGCAATTTGATTAGATTGAGTAACTGTCAACGTAAAGTGTTTTGTTGTTTATGTCTTCTCATTGTAGTCTCCTAAACCTCGAACAACAGTCAATGGTCATGTTGACCCTGACGCTATCTGCAGTGTTGAAGAAGCCTCCATATCTATCCACTCGTGGGTTATTCAAAACCCACTGGAGAGTGTTCTTGGCCATGCGCAGCTGTAGTTAACTATCCAGGAATTGTTTATTCCAGTGCACACTCATCTGTCGACCATCTATAACAGCGTATCACCAAGAGCACATCGAACAATCGACACACCAGCACTGGTGGTCTCGGCAGCACCGTGTGCCGCCAGTGAGGGATTAACCTCAACCAGATCCAGCGCAACAAGGCTGCCTGATTCATGGACGTACTCGGCAATGAAATCTCCCTCACGCAATGTGAGGCCCCCACGGACAGCCGTGCCGGTGCTTGGGGCCCAGATGGGGTCTAGAGCATCGATATCGAAGCTGAGATGGATCGGTGTATCTCTACCGATCCATCCTAAAGCCATATCCATGACCGTACCAATGCCGTGGCGGTCGACGTCATGCATGCTAAAGGCACGAATGCCGTGTTCCCGGAGAATAGCCTTTTCACCGCGATCAACGTCTCGGAGACCAATGTAAACGAGCTTCTTGAGATTGATGCGTTGTGCGTCGGTCAGCCAACCAAATGGCTTATCTTTTTCTTCCCGTACAAGTCCCGTCAAGAAAGACAGAGGCATTCCATGGACGTTGCCGCTTTCACTGCATTCGGGGGTGTTGATATCAGCATGGGCATCAACCCAGATGACGGCTATTTCGCGGTTCAGCCGCTTCCTGATGGCCTGTGCCGTACCGGCAATGGTGCCGATGGCGATCGAATGGTCACCACCAAGCGTCAGTACAAAGCGGCCTTCCTTTGCATGCTCGTACACCTGCTTGGACAGCTGCTCTGTAACGGCACTGACGCTCTTTGGCTTCTTCATCCTCCGGTAATCAGGGTCGGAAGCCGGAATGATGTCCTCATACTGATGCACCTTGCCATCCCAGTGCAGCTTATATTTGAGGTCCTCTTGTAGCTGATTTGCTAAGCCTGTGTCAATCAAAGCCTTGGGCCCTGCTTCTACACCCGCTTTGCACTACAACTGTCAGTCCCACTATGTCATCTTGGTTTGTTTATTTTGGGGAATGCCAGACGCACTTGACCTCCTGAAAACCCAACCGCAATCACACCGAGATCGCTGGCGTTTTTTAGGAATTTGGGCTTGATTACAGATGGATCCATTGCGGAAGACAAGTCGGCCGAAGAGGCCGTTATGAACTCCGCCATTAGCACAGGGCACAGGGTGAGAATGGAAAAAAAAAACTTTGCAATCTAGCCGGAAGCGGAAGTGGTGTACGCTTAGAAACGGCATTGTCCAGTTTCTTTTATGCAGCATATTGTCACGACGCCGCGGCACGAGTCGTTCTATCATAAAATTCCAGTGTACAAGCAGCCAGAAAACAGGGAATTTCCTTTCGTCCCTCAACCCAGAACTCGATTAAGCCCTTGATTTCTCCCGCAAAGGCCGATCTTGGGCCTCCGCTAACCTTCATCGTCCCCTTTTCACCGTCAAAGAGGATACTGTTTTCCTCTTCCTCCCCTTCGCGATTGATATGTGTTGGGTTGAGCACGCTAGTGGCTTTAACACGACCGTTCGGCTCAAAGTCGAGCTTCCACCCGAGGATGGAACAGACTGCTTCCCTAAACTCCAGCGCCTTGGATCCCCATATTTGCTTCAATCGCATGGTTTTCTTTTCTTGTTGTGCTATTTTTACTTCGAGTTCGTCGATATGCAGCCTAGCAGCATCCAAGGTGCTAACAGGGACAACTTTGGCACCCTTGTGTCCCTCCAGCTGCTCGAGTAGCGTGGCATTCTCAGCCCTGAGCGTCGTCAGGGTGGTCAACTTGATCCTCTCGGCTTGGGCCGTGGGATTTTCCCGTAGCTCCAGTATCCTTGTCCGCGAGGCTTCCTTGTGCAGGGCTACCTGAGCAGTGCTTGCCTTGAGCTCAGCTTCGAGCACGCGATTACGAGTCTGCAGCTTTTCGGCCTCGTCTTGCAGCGTGCGCATCTTACGTCGCAGCTCACCCAGCCGTACATCGTCAGCCTCGTCTTCATCTCGAGTCCGTTTTCGTGGTGTCGTTTGCTCTGCAGGCTCCCGTTGTGTCAACTCTTCGTTCAGCCTCGCAACTTCGGCTTCGAATTGCTCCAATGTCTCCTCTAGCGTATGGATGCGTTGCCTCTGCTCCTCGTTGACTCTTTCGGGATTGAATTCGGCCTCTTCAGCTTCAAACGTTTTCATCTGCGCTCGGAGATATTCTACCTCCTTGGCAAGCAGGGCCTTTTGTCGCTGTAATCGTAGCATTGCTTTTCCTTCTGGAGCCGCACCGGGCTTCTGATTGTCTAGGGTAACTTGAAGCTTAGCCTTTTCCTCCTTTAGCTGTTCGACATTGGCCCTTTGGACCTCTAGTTCAGGCTGGATGTTGCCCAACTTGTCGACAAGCTCTACCATTTCAACATGCATTTGCATAAACGCCCTGGCCATTTCTTCCGGGGAATTGTACTGCATGTCCCCACGACCATCCAGGTAGCTAGTCCAGCTCTTCTTCTCGTCTTCTAGAATTTGTTTTTGCAGCTGTGTCTCGGCGAGTTCAGCGCGAAGGCCATCCATTAGCTTCAATCTCGCCTCCAAGCCCCTCTTCTCCTCCTGAACAACTTCCACGCTCTTATGCAATTTCCTCAATCTCTTCAATTCAGCCGCCTGTTCCTTGTTCTCCCCCTCCAGTCTATCGATATACGCCACTTGCTGCGAAAGCTCCTGTTTGACGACGTCCAGCGTCTCCGCATCGCCAGCCTGGGCTTTTAGTGTCATAATGTCGTTCTCAAGCTCACCGATGAGCGTCTCCTTGCTCGCCAGATGCTCCTGCGCCGCCAGCAGCGCCGCAGCTTTGATATCCAACTCCCTTTTCGCCTCCTCTGCCACAGAAGTCAATCTCTCACACCTCGCCTCCAGCTCAGAGCGCTCCTTATGCGATTCCCTTGCGCGAGTTTCGAGCTCTGATCTAAACTCCTCCACCTCTTCCCTAAGTGCCCTATTATCCTCCTGACACGCGCGCAAGAGCTTCTCTGAGCGGAGCTTCTCATTTGCTGCACGGTCATGTAGCTCTTGCCAGTCGCGGCGCGCGGCATCGGCCTTGTTGCGAGCGACATCACGTTCTTGCGTTGCAGCATCGGCGCGTTTCGCGTCTGCGTCTGCGCGTCCGTACGCTTCACGCAACTCTTCCTGGTGTTGTAACTGCGCAAGTTCGCGCTCCTGACGCAGCGATTCGACTTCGTATTGTAGACTGTTGAGCTGTGCGCGTAGGTCTTGGTTGCCGGAATTGGCGGCGACGTTCGTGGCGGTGGAGCGGCGGAGAAGGGTTGATTCGCGTAATGTCGAGGCCGCACGCACCGGCGACGGATCTCCTCCGGCTAGGAAGTCCCACGTCGGCTGATTATGGGCCATTGATTCGGTCGGTCGCTCATCCGTTGCGCAATGTTGAGGTTTTGCCGTTTGCGGTTAGGCCGGCGCGTCGGACCATTTCCGTGGCATGTGGGAGACTTTCACATTCACCTGATTATCTCACAGTTAACCCTAGATATCATAGCAGACACCGAATACACTGGGTATTTTCACTTATAGTTCACAGTCAGCACCCCCCGATTTGGTCTCCATGCAACTGCAGACGCTCGGACAAATCGAATCCTTGATATAGCGGGCAGAAGTCTTGTATCAGATCGCTCCGCTATTCAGCTGCGACTGTAAACACCAGATAGGGATTGGCAAGTATTTGGCACCACACTTGGCGCCACTGGCTTGATCGTGTCATTAGGTATCATGCTGCTCTAGGAACGATCCCAGGGCAAGGAAAATGTGCCCACCCAATCTTCCACCTCCTTTCTCAACTTCACAATGTCCATGCAATCCTGACCCTCGCCCACATACTCTTTGAAGGCGTTGACACTCTGCGGGTTCTTCCGTCCCTTCTTCGTCTGAGCTTCGACGGCTTCGCTGTCGAGATTTTTTGTGATTTCCACTGTGCGGTGCACAATGTCCGCCACACGTTCAAAGTCGTTGGCTTGAAAGCCCCGAGTGGTCATGGCAGGCGTGCCCATCCGCACTCCGCCCGGCTTCATGGCTGATTTATCGCCGGGAACCGTGTTCTTGTTTGCCGCTACCCCGACCAATTCCAAAACACGCTCGACTCGCGCGCCATCAATCTTCTTGTCTTTCAAGTCAACCAGAACGAGATGATTGTCCGTGCCGCCGCTTACGAGATTGTATCCCAGTCCGCCGCTATTTCGGCCTTCTCCCAGACGCTTTGCCAGCGCCTTGGCATTTTGCAGCACAGATTGTTGATATTCCTTGAATTCCGGCTGGTGGGCCTGGTGCAATGCCACGGATAGGGCGGCGATGGTGTGGTTATGAGGTCCTCCTTGGTGTCCCGGGAATACGGAAGAGTTGATGGGGTGTTCCAAATCGTATTTCTCCTCCACTCCAGTCTTCTTGTTCACGCTACGGACTCCCTTGCGGAAAAATATCATGGCCCCTCGCGGCCCCCTCAGGCTCTTGTGGGTTGTAGTTGTTACCACATCGCTGTACTCGAACGGGCTAGGCACAACGCCCGCAGCCACGAGGCCAGAGATATGCGCCATGTCACTGACCAGATAGCAGCTGCCAGCCTTGTCGCAAATTTCTCGGAATCGCTTATAATCAAGTAGTCTGCTGTATGCACTCGTCCCGGCTATGATGATTTTGGGTCGGTAAAGCATTGCCATCTCCTCCAGTCTGTCGTAGTCGATCAAGCCAGTCTTCTCATCCAGTCGATAAGGCAATGTCTCAAAGTATTTGCTGATAGCCGAAATCTTCTTGGTTGGCAGCTGGTAGCCATGAGACAGGTGGCCACCGTGAGGAAGATCCAGCCCCATGATTCGGTCATGGGTATTCAATAGCGCTGAATATGCTTGCAGGTTGGCGGGAGAGCCAGAGAGTGGCTGAACATTTACGCCCCATTCTGATTCCTTCAAACCGAACGTTTCCAATGCTCGCTGTTGGCATAATCGTTCTGATTCGTCAATATACTCGTTCCCTCCGTAGTATCTTGCCCCTGGATAACCCTCGGAATATTTGTTTTGCATAACGCTACCAAGGGCTTCCAATACTGCCTGGCTGGTGAAGTTTTCAGATGGGATAAGATTGATGAAATGCTTTTGCCTATCTTTCTCTTTGCGAATTATCTCAAATACGGCTGGGTCAGAATCTTTTAGATGGGCAGAAAGCAGCTATCTGGTCAGCTATACCACGGTCTACCTTGACTCCGTTTTACCTTTTGTTGGCTTTCGACACTGACGGAACGCGTGCTGTTGTATATCCATGGATTCCTTGACAGGAATGAGCCCAAAGACCGTATACCTCTTCGCATCGATGCCATGGTTAAAGATGGCTATCTCTGTTGAAACCACGGGCTTCTTAACTTCCCGCATCGGCTAGAGCGGGAAACGCGGGCGGGGCCACCCGGAGCTCGGCTAAACTATTTCTCCGAGGTGCCAAGCCTTTTGGAAATTGCCGACGCACCGCGAACAACCGCAACTCCAACCAACAACAACAACATGGGTGTCGACCTAGACAAGCACCATGGTACGCCATAAATTTGCGCGAACAAAAACGTTGGGTGCAATTTACTGACTCTGACAGTGCGCAGCGGCCACCGCAAGGCGCCCAAAAGCCAGAACCCGTACCTGAGGTACGGCGAATGAGAAGACTGGAAGCACAATTCTAATAACATTAGGATGCTTGTCAAGCTGTACAAGTTCTTGAGCCGTCGCACGGATAGCAGTTTCAATAAGACTGTCCTTCGCCGCATGATGGCCTCCAAGATCAACAAGCCGCCAGTCTCCCTCTCTCGCATTGTGTCCGTCACGGCCAACCCGCACTCGGCCAAGGCGTATGAGGGCAAGATCCGCGCCATTGTCGGACCCGTGACCGATGACAATCGTCTTTACGAGGTCCCGAAGATGACCGTCTGCGCTCTCCGCTTCACGTCGACAGCCCGCGCCCGCATCGAGAAGGCTGGGGGTGAGTGTATCACCTTTGATCAGCTCGTGCAGCGAGCCCCCACGGGCTCCGGAGTCATTCTCCTCCGTGGACCCAAGAATGCGCGCGAGGCTGTCAAGCATTTCGGCATGGGCCCACATACGAACAAGGTGGGTTAATCTGTGCGGCAGATAATGGTGCAGGGCTAACAGCAATGTAGAAGCCGTACGTGGAAAGCAAGGGCCGAAAGTTTGAGCGTGCTCGTGGACGGAGACGTTCGCGTGGTTTCAAGGTCTAGGGTAGTAGACTCGAAAATGTGTCATGCCCGGCCGTTAATGATGTACCGTTTTTACCTGCCTACTTCACCAGCCTGGCCCAATGCCAGTTGCGCGAAAACGAATGGGTACATAGGTACCATCTGTCAAACCAATACGAACATGCACTCCTACCTGCTCATGTAATCGTCCTTGCATTTGCCGGCGTAGGCTAGCGTTCGGCACCCACCCCATAATAGGCGGCACTGTAGCTTGCATGCTGAAGGTTCGGCGTAATCTGAGTAACATATACTGCCATAGATCCCCGCTGCCGAGAATCCTCGGGAGCAAATTGAGTGCGTCAATGCTACTGATTCAATGGGAAAATGCATAGCCAATGAGATACAAGGATGTTCTCGGCTTACCCTTACACCTCGGCCATTTTCTACCACGGTCACATGAAGTATACGTTGTGTCACCCATCTGGAGTCAACGACGATCGAGAGCTTTATTGGCCGAGCACAAAAAGCCGCCAGGATGATGATCCCCGAGCGGCGTTTGTGTTGGAGCTCTGGCCCATCACGGCGTTAAAAAGCGGCAGCAGGTCGAGCTTCGCACAGGGGTTGGGACCCATTTGCCGAGACCAACGTAATATTTTCTCCAATCAGGCTGGTGGCAGACAGCGCCAAACCGGTAGCTAGACAGGGTAACAAACGGGGGCCACGCAATAACGGTTGCCATTGGTTCACGCGACCAGGCACGCGAATCCGGGAAAAGGAAAGCTTCAGTCTCCCACCTCCGGGGGGGGGGCAGTTCCTGCTGGTGGACGTGAATTTTTTGTGGGGTAAATCTGGGAAGATCGGGACGCGGCGCCCGTTCCATCCAACCACTTGCTGACATTCATCTCTCTGTTGGCTGTCTCTACCAAAAGTTATTGTTTTTTTGTTGCGGCGCCGTTCGTTGGGATCGACATCGCGTCGCGTCGCGTAATAACTACCTGTGGCCTCCCCCATTTCTTGCCTGTTGACACCACACACACACACAGCCCTATCTTTCTCCTCTCATTACTCCGCTCTGATCCCAGCAGGTTGTCGCGACTGATTAGTCACAAAACGTGTGGTATTGGCTTATTGGGGTGGCTTGTTTGGAATCCCAATATTTTTTTTGACTGCACTAGTAGTTACGCGTCTGTGTGAGACAACAAGTCATCACCACGTTTGAGAGTCACGACTGCACAACTGCACACCTGAAGAATCAGCAGCTTCAAAGTTAACTTTGGCCACATTCCCATGGCGCTTGAACCGCTCGTTTCACCGCGACCTCCTTCTGCCAACCCGGCATCCAGCCAGAATGCTAATGGAGCCTACGGTGCCGCCCACCAACTGCTCCTTGAACATGTCTTGGCCAACCATCAGTCGTACGAGCTTCCGTTGCGCACCATGTACACGATCAACTGCGCACCCGATCAGTCTTCAAAGCAACCAGATTCCCCCGCGTCGCCTGGTCCGGATCGTGGTCTCGCTGAGGCCTTTACTGCAAACCTCATGACGCAGGTGCAACAATTGCCGAACCAACCCACGTCTCTTCCTCCCAGCTTTGTGACCTCGTTTTTACTGCGAACATTCCATCCTGAGCTCACCTGTGTAGACTTCCCGCAGGCTCTCACCGGACTGGACTATCTTCGCGATCTGGAAATGCGGCGTCGCCATGAGATTTCAATGGTTCTTGGCCAACTTCACGGAAATAATGTGTCATCAGCTATCAAGCAATGGGGCGAAAGCATTGCTGAACGTGGCCGCAAAGTCGAAGGACTGTACTCCCAACTCTATCTCAGCTTACGACGTTGGATCATGATCAACGAGCTTTATTTGTCGCCATTCAATAAACGCAACTGCATGGCTATGCTCAACACTCTATACCCCCCCGTCGTAGCGAAGCAGCCGTCTTCTACTCTGTCACCAGAAGTCCTTGCCATGCAGCGCCAAGGCATTTTCAAATACATCAATAGCGTGGATAAGCAAGGCAGAAAGGTATTAACCAACCTCATGAATCAAGGCAAGGGCCCTGCCGATGAAACGGGCTGGCCAGCGGTCAACCGCACCCTTAGCAATTATCTGCACCAGACGAACGCAATTATCAACGAGTGCACGAACATGGATTTTTGTCGCTCACCAATTACGAAGAGCCTGGCCTCGGTGCCTGGAACTCATCAGAAGCCGCTACGAAAGGCTGATTCTGGGGTAAGCTTTGGCAGCGCCCATTCCGCAAACCGCGTCACCGGACTAGCCGAACCTGAATCTCCACGATCTAAGACGCCCGTGGGTGGGCGGCCCAGTACGACTTTGGAAAAGATTGCACGCGGTCTCAAAGCCATTGGCCGCGGCCGCACCGACGAGCAGACGTACGAACCACCAACTCCTGCGTTGCCAAGCTCTGCCTCGGCGGACAAAACATTAACCGAGAGGACATCAAACGAGAAGATTACGCCCTTGCGCAAGATGCGCAGTATGGGCGCCATTGGCTCACGAAAGGCGCTCTCAGCTTTCCGGGGCACCGAAACCGAGCCTGTGCCGCGGATCAAGCAAGAATTTAACACGCCGCAGCATCCGACGGGCAGCTACTTCGAGGTTTAGCCATTGCGTGACGCTTAATCAATGCTTGTACGACGATATGTTATCTGGGTGGTGTTTGGGTCTGGACATTGGTCTGTATTGATGATTGAAGGATGAATGCGTTGAAACGATGCCGTCAGTGCTGAACGATAAAAAGAAAACGTTTACAGCTTCTGCCTTTGAATCCTGCCCTCGCTGGATTAATATTAGGTAGAACCATTAACGACTAGTATATTGTCTACTAATTTGAAGTCGAGATTGTGGAGCAGTTTAGCGGTGGCAGCTGTCCTCCAATGTGGCAAGCTACGTGTGCGGTGCCAAGCGCGAGGACGGGAGGCGGGGCATCGATGAAGGCGCGCCGATGACGTATGATCACATGACTTCCCGAACCGCATCTCTCCGGTGAGCAAGAGCGGGCACAAGGACAAGGCGCGCGAACCATGGACCGGACAGATTACGCGGCGTTAATAGTCAGTTGCTCTTGCCTGCCGGTGAATCCGTGACTGACAGCTGTAGCCCCAATTACAGCCCCACCAGGCGGTAGACGTCCTCGATGACCGCGTGCGCCAGATCGCGAAAATCAACGACCAGGTTGCCGACTGGCTGCAGGAGCGTCGGCGACTGGAAGAGCAATACTCGGATGGGCTAGATCGGCTGGCGAAACGCAACCTCGGCGAGGCGGACTTGGGCATATTCTCCGTGCCATGGACGACTCTCACGAACGCGGCCGGCACGCTGGCGCAGGCACACTCAGCGCTTGCATCTAAGATTGAGGTTGATGTCGAGCGTCCGCTGCGCGACTTCGCGACGTCCAACCCGGCTATGAAGGCAGCCGTGGCGGAACAATCGGGCTTGTCGGTCGCAGCGAGGGAAAAAGAAAGAAAAGCAGATCAGACGCACAACCGCTGGGACTCGCAAGCTCCTGCCGCGTTTGAGAAGCTGCAGGTGGCTGATGAGGCGCGACTAAGCCATCTGCGCGATGTCTTGACGCAATTGCAGACGCATGAAATCGACCTGGTGGCTAAGAACCAGACCACGGCCGAGCACTGCCTCAACGTCTTGCTCAGCATGCAACCCGAGGACGAAATCAAGACTTTTGTCATCAAGACGGTGCAACATCCGCGCCCACGAAGCTCGAGGCCCCCCAGCTCGGATCCTCGACCTTCGCGGCAGCCCTCGATCGATCCACATCATCTGTTTGCGTCGTTTTCCAATACCGATGACGCGAGTTTGCGCTCTGCAGGCGCAGAGGACAAGCGCAAGAGTCGCTTTGGCGGGCTCAAGAGGTTGGGGACGGTTGTCGGTAAGAAAAAAGACAAGGAAAGCAAGCCGTTTAGCCTGGGTCGAAAGGGAAAGAAGGAGTCGGCTCTGGAGCCGCCATCTGAAAGCAGAGAAAATGCGGGATCACCGGAAAGGGTTCTAGAACCTCGCAGCAATTTGGTCGAGCCCGAGCCGCAAAAGGATGCGGAGGGATTCAGCATACCTCCCGAGCGGGGAGCAGATCCAATATCTCAAGCCCAGGCCCAAGCTTCTGCTGCCACAAGAGGCAAGAG
Organism: Piedraia hortae CBS 480.64; assembly: GCA_010093745.1. Taxonomy (NCBI): domain Eukaryota; kingdom Fungi; phylum Ascomycota; class Dothideomycetes; order Capnodiales; family Piedraiaceae; genus Piedraia; species Piedraia hortae. The sequence continues at coordinate 341,959 of MU005963.1, forward strand.
TGAGGACAACGGTGCGGTCTCTTCCCTTAACCAGGACGGGCCGACTGAGAGCCATACACCAAGCCAACTGTTCTCTGATAATCATTCGCGGCTATCAGACGACCAGCCGCTGGGTCTGCTAAATGTGCAAATCCGCGACGCGCCCATCCCGGAGGAAGGCAGTGGAATGTCTCTATCTAGTGCAGCACAGCGACTGCCCCCACCAGTGGTTGGGAGAGCAGGCAGCTCATTGCGCGGTCGAAGAGCCGGAAGACCAGTTAGTACCGTCAACGGCCTTTCTTCGATGCCATCTGGAAACCCCTTTGGTCAACCGCCCGAGGCTTCTCCGCCACGCGAGGGCACACCGTCATCCGCCCTTCCTGCTCTCCCTACGCTAGGAGGTCTTGCTATGGGAAGCAGTGCATTAGCAATGAGCGGTATGGCGTCTCCGTCGCAGATGATGCCTCCGCCTTCGCCTTGGGCGGACCAGCATGACAATCAATCTATACGCTCTGGCCGGTCGCTGAGCAGCTCAATGACCAGCCAGTCACGAGGCCACCAACAACAGCATCCGGACTGGCACTCTACCGGCCTCGGCGTCTCCATAATAGAAACCCACCACGTCAAAATCTCCAACGGCGAAACCACTCAGTCCCTTGTAACAGGCGACATTGGTCTCGCGAGCGGGAACATCCTTTCCAGCGAAGAGGCCACTCACTTCAAGCTGCGCAGCGAGACCCAACCACTCGACAAGATCATCACGAACCCAGGCCTCCTGAACATGTCGAGCGACTCTGTCGAAACAGAATGGTCCCTCCGCCCCGTTGGCCTCTCCAGAAAACCTGCCACGGCATGGCGGTATCAACAGGCTCGCCTCTCCGAGACACCCTCCCTCCACTTCTCTCTCGCCACTAAACCCGAACGCGGCCAGGTGAGCGTCATCGTCCGGTATACCGCGCCACAGCAAATGCAGGGAGGGCTTAAGAACCTAACCGTTTCTCTTGCGGTGGAGGGAATAGGGTCCCACGCTACGCAGTGCCAGTCTAAACCGCAGGGTGCGTATAGTCGCGAGCGCGGTGTTCTTTACTGGACGTTGGGAGACACCGTACCTTTGGGCGAGAATAAGCTGCTCGCAAGGTTCATGTTTCCCGACGGAGTGGCTACTGAGGGGGCGGTTCCCGTTGTTAACGCACGGTGGGAGGAGGACGTTTCTCCTCATGAGGTTGGGATGAAGGTTTTGAGGAAGTTGGGGAAAGTTAATGAGGATCCGTTTGCGGAGGAAGAGAATCTATATGGCTGCGGTAATGGGACGGCTCAGTGGGAGGAGGTAAAGGGTATAGCCAAACGAGTCAATGTGGTGCAGGTTCGATAGAGCGTGTACATATATACATACGCACAACTCACTTTCCGCTTTCTTGTTCTATTCACAATTAGAATTATCATAATCATGTATGCAGTACACCAGGGGTATCCCAAAACCAACAAACGTTGTTTTACAAGAATTTTTGCATTGGGCTCATGTGTATGCTTTGTGCTCTTCGTGGTCGCTGGCACTGGCCAGCGTCTCGCCTTCCCAGGACTCGTCGCCCGAGATTGGTGATAATCCCCGAGGGCTGCTTCCGCTGCTGGCAAAGCTGGAAGACGAGCCCACAGTCCAGTTATCTGTTGGAAGGTAATCGTCGAGTTCCATAAACGCATACTCGCGAGTCGTGTCCTCACCCTTTTCTACGTATTCGTAATCCCACCGCAGCAGCTTGCCGGGCTGCAGGCGTGGGAGAAATCGTGAACGAGCGATGAAGAACGCTACGCCAGAAATGAGACTACCGGCTATCAGGTCGACGGCATAATGATGACTGAGGTACATGGTCGACCACCAGAGCCATAGGCCGTACAGGATAAAAAGCGGTCGCAAGCGCGGAAAGCAGTGCGACATGAACAAGACTTCTATCGTGGCACAGCCCGAGTGCAGCGACGGAAATGCACCGAAGACGACGGGCGAAGCAGTAAAACTTGATGTGTACATGTCGACTCCCAGAAGGCGGTCGATGGCAGCGAGGCCGGCGGGAGATCCCTTCATGGCGTAGTTGGCCGGCGCGAGGCCGTACATGTTCTCGTACCAAGGCGGCGAGCAGGGGAAGACGAGCTGAATAAAGACACCGGCCATGTTCATGTAGCCAAATGCGCGGCCAAACACGGGCACTGTGCCTGGCGGGCTGAAGACAAACATGATGGCCGCACACACAAATGGCGCTCCAAAGTGCATGAGGCCATACGGCAGCCAGGCCAGCACATCGAGCACCGAACTCTTGTGGGCCGAGAGAATGTTGCTCAAATTAGCTCCGTAGAGGATATTCTCCAGTGCGGGCAGTACGCGCACCCAGATAGGCGGCCGCCAATCGCTGGGGATAAACTGTGCAGAGTAGAAGAGAACAAGCCAGGCAAAAATAGGCAGCGCAGGCAGGAAAAACTGTCTTGTAACTGGCACAACAAGGCTGGCCATCAGCAGCGTGGCCACAAGGGTTTTGACCAACGGCCCCGGAGCTTGAATGACGCTGAGGCTGAAAATGCCGACAACGGCCAGCAGCAGGTATTGTGCGTCATAGTAGCTCCACCGGTGTGTCCGTAGCGCCCGCAAGGTGTCGGCGGGGCTGAGAGACGTCTTGAGCGAGGCGATCGACGACGTTGGCGTCTGCCTGGCGCGGATCTTGGACCCCGTTGACCGGAACTTGCGGCGTATGCGGTGCGGGATGAGGACGGGGAGATGGACAAGAGAGAAGAGGCCGTCATTGTTGGCCATGCCCGCTAAACCGCTGCTGCGTGTGTGGATGGAGTGCAAAGGGAGAGGATAAGAAAGTGCGTGAAACATATGCGGCCGGATCTTCTGTGCTCCCGTTCCCGGCCGCTCATTTCCGCCAAGGGGCTTTGTCAATCAATTCTATTAGTCACCGGTCAATCAAATCTCAAGCGATTCTGCTGTCCGACATTGGCCCGAGCCGTTTCCTGTCTGCTTTTGTTTCAGTAATGCGGTGACGCTCAACGGTAAATTGCGGTTGGTGACGTAAATTAAAACGGCCATCACGTCAGCCAAGCATCCTTGAGCTCCAGGACCAACACGCGACATGGATGCTTCGACACGGCTCCGGCGCGCAATCTATCTCCATGACCTCGCCCTTGTCGACCGCATCCTCGGCGCCAATCCGCAGCTGTTGACCAACCCGGACTTTGACGACAAAAGCAACACCAATCTCCATTTGGCCGCCGTTCTGGGTTATCTGGACCTCGCCGCGCTGTTCATACGTGCAGGCCACGACGCGACCGCAATCAGCCGCAACGCAGACCACGAAACGCCGCTGCATCTCGCCGTTAGAAACGGTCACGTTGATCTGGCAAAGTTACTACTCCGCACCTTTCCCCATTGCATTTCTTTTGCCAACGCCAACGGCCTTGACGCCTTGGCGGTGGCTGCCCAAAGTCCAAGGTCGGTGTCGTTGATTCCCTTACTCCTACGCCATCCTCACAACCCCGTGTCCCCAAACGTCTGCGATAAGGACGGTAACACCCCACTCCACCACGCCGCTGCTTCGGGCTCCTTGCCTGCTTTGCGCATCTTGCTAGCTGCGGGGGCTAATCCACAGGCCAAGAATAATTACGGCTGGACTCCCCTGGCCTATAGTCAAACGGTAACAGTTGAAGTTGACTTTAAAAATTTAATATCCGAGTGGGAACGTCGATCTCCGGGTGTGCGGTTGGTGGTGGAGCCGGAAGAGCCCCGGCTGTAACCATGTCTACCCTGCTGTATACGCCCAACGCCAGCGCACACGACAGTCATGCCGAACTCGCTTGGCTACTTACTGCATTGCATGATCCTTTGATATCCCTCAAGTCCGGCTTGCAAGAATGTTCCGATTTACTTGCACCTCGTGAGCCAGGTGCAACTTTAGTCCTCTCATCCCGCCGTTCAGAGCATCTCAAGGGCTTCGTAACTCGAGTAGGGAGCCGCATAGTCAAGGGAGAGATTCACTTGCGGGTCCCATCCTTGCCACCGCCAAAAGGCCAGTCGACTTATAAATTATCTGTTTCTTCTCTCCCTTCCGCGCCCGCTTTGGGAATACCCCAACTTATCTCCGCACGAACAAGCGTCAATGCTGCCCTGGATCTGATCGATGCCACTCAATGGACAGGCAACCGCAACGATGCCGGATTCGTGTCCGGCCAACTCCGACTCCTGCATGAATGCGTCAGCGAAGCGAAGGAAGCGTTAAAAGGCGATGCCACGGCCGAGAGCACACCCGCCGACTCTGTCGATCCCACCACTTTCACCCCACCCTTACCATCCCGCGTAGCGCTCAACTTTTCCATCACAGACGCGGCCGTCATCCTGAATGTGCGCGTTTCCGACCATGGCTTTGGCGAGGATTCTCTTTCCGGCTTCTCGATCCGAGAGCGTCTCGCTACTGCGTGGGGCGGCTCGCAGAGGGGTAGCCCTCAAGGCGGCTCGCAAATGCAAAGCGTAGATGGAGATGAGCCTGATTTAAGAGTTAGAGATAAAGTTCGCGTAGAGAGCCTGGACCCGAACCTCATGGCAGCTCTCGCAAAGCTGGTCTCGCTCGAAAGGAGCGTGGACACCTGGCGAAGGGCGTTGGATGTGGTCATGCGGGATGTTTGAATGCTACGTACTACGACGCCGTTGACGAAATGTAACTTTATCTTTATGTAGAAGGGATACCCAGGCCTTGATACGGCTGTATTATCGTTGCTGCGAAGCTGGTGATTATCTTTCACTTCCACATGAACACATTCACAACGTTGTAACCTGTCTGAATGATCTCACCATTTGATGCGTGTCACAGGCTTTTGATCGCAGCGTCTACTACGCCACACACATTACTGAACCCCCTTGGTGCGAAACTCCATCTTCAGAAGACTCTGTGAGGGCAAGGTTTGTACGAACCTGCAAAAGACAATTCCCCATAGTCTTCTCGAGAAGAATGCATGCCACCAAGACCGTTGTTCCCGTAGAAGAAGGACCGTGGGAAAAAATATGATAGGACTCTCGATGTTCATTCATGTTTCGTATGATATGGCAAGGAAGGTGGGGTTTCGCGGAACGGACCGACACAGCTGTCAGGTGGAAGAAAATTTAATTCAAGTTGAGGCGCACCACAGAGACAAAGATAATAACCTCAAATCCGCTGGGTAGGTATACGCGCCCCCCAGTATAGGAGCCGGATACACTAGCCTGAACCTGCAGGATGCTGCTGTCGCAGGGATCATAGAAATGTGAAAGCAGCGAGCTAGGCTCCGTAAGGAACGACGAGCGAATATGGGGAGATCAGATGACGACCAAGACCGGGTGTTCATTGGAGAAGTACAATCCTACGCCGGATGGCGACAAAAAATTATTGGAGAAAGATAAGATTCTCAGCATGTTTCGCGAAATCAACGCCTGGCTTCCGCCACAGTGTGTTCGATACCGACGACAACTATGCGGCAAAAGATCTCTTTTTCTGATATCAGGAGCATGGTCAAGCCCGGAGTTAAAGAATCATAGGACAAGGGAACATAAGCCCATCCGAGAAGGTCTGAAGAACGTGATCCATATGGACATTTGTGCCCAGTCGAGTCAGACGCAGTCAAAGGGCACAAATGCTGTTTGTTCTCATAAAAGGATTCTTGGGGTAATTACTGAGGCCACGCAGTGCAAAACTACAGCGTCCTCCAATAAGTTCATTCTGCAAATACAACTTGGGGAACTACTGCAAATGGATAAAATCTTAGTTACCAATAGGGGAAGCGGATACACCAGGATGAGACTCTATACGAGATGGCAAAGGAAGCAGACTTGCGCATCAGCGGTTCCGGTTATACGCCAGATCAGAACGGGACGATGGAGAGTGTTTGAACAAGGTGCCCATTCGTTGGGCGCGTACAAAATCTATCGACGACAAATTCTCACAATTTGGACACTGGCAGTTCAATATTTCTGCCGCATTGCGAAGCCGGACCCTGATGCATACATGGGCAATCGGAGTTGCCCTCATATACAACTGGACAAGCCGAACTTGTGAGTTTTGGCGATCAGTCGCTTCGTGGCTATTAACAACAAGGTCAAGGTCTTCTTGGGGAGATTACATGGATAGTTTCGACAGGGCTTTGTTGTGTCAAAGGGCTTTTTGCAACCTTGTCCATCCCGCACCCTGTATGCAGAGGGTAAAATGTAGTCGGTCTAGCAAGCGTTGGCCTTTCTTGTCGATATGCTTCGGCACCCTTCGACCAGTCGCAGCCACCATATCCAGCCAGAACAGGTTGATAGATTGGTGATCCGTTCTGTCAATATGAGCCAGCTTGTTTTAAAAAATGTTGGAAGAAACATTTGGAAGTACGGTAACTTCAAGCATGATCGTTGGTTTATCCCTGTATATGGTCAAATGACGAGTACGGACGCATCTGCCGGTGGCATCGACACCATTCCTTCACAAATTATCGTAATGGGAACATAAGTGTTCGCTGGCAATAACAAGAAAAACGCTCATCAAAGCAAAATCAGACTGTTCTTAGATTCGAGGTGGCGTGGTGGGACGGATGGTAGATATTGCCGCGACATTTTGTGGCAATTGACATGCAACGACACTAATCTACTGCACCTCAACTGTCTTGTGGCATGAGGGCGAGATCTCGGCGGTTAAAAAGACGCAGTAAATGATCATGGCATGCCAACAGCAGTTTGTCGGTTTTTGATCGGCCCTTTACCTCATCTATCATTTCGGTCTAATTAGTTGCTTGATCGCTCGCGTTCTCCCCGGGCGCTGTAGTCTGATTCGTCAGAATGCCCAGATAGAGCAGGGGAGAAAATGCCTTGAAACAAGGTGTTACGATCCAAAAGTGAAGGTGCAACATCTTGAAGTGTGATGTGTTCACGTGGAGGATGACTCATTGGGAGAGGAAATGGAAGGAAAAACGGAGTGCCCAAAACGAAGAAAACAAATTTGGGTACCGAGTCCTTCCTGGTGATTAACTAATTATATAACTCTAGACACAAAAATCAGAGAAGGCCAACCAAAGCAAGGTAGCGGTGCCTGCACCTCTACACAGGATGAAACACGCAGAGGGTCATGTGGGGAGGAATCATGCGGGGATCAATCCCCGCGCTACTCGTCCCTTTGGTGATCTTGCACGAGAACGGAAGGAATGACCCAGCGTATTCGCCATCTTGGCCTTGAAGATTCCAGAGAAGTCTGAGCGCTCTGGACTCTTTTTGTTCTATAAATTTCCAATCTTTTCATTTTCTCTTCTTCCCATACTCATCCACACCTCATTCATTCCTGCCCTCCTTCACCATCTTCACGTCGCGCACTCATGCTCTTACGCTCATTGCCTTTTGCCAACTGCTAGGACTATCATCACAATCTTCTTTAAGATCCCCAGCTGTTGAGACTTTGCGTGACTGAATTATGCCAAGACAACGGGACTGGCATAGGGTCTGAAATAGGGAACCGGAAACTGACGACACTGCAAAATGATGAGCTAGAAACGTGTCTATCCAACATGGGCACGTGTGACGTGGATAGAAGTTTGCCCCACGACGAATCATCCCTCCTCCATCAGCACACCATGCTTGTCAACGAATAAATACGCATGCTGGAGCCATGTGCGTAGACATCTCATGTCAGCTTGGTTAGGGAGGCAATTTTCCCTTGGGACAACGTCGCGCTACTACGAGCTCCTGTATGGCCCACCGGGGACGGGCAAGACGCTAATGGCCCACCACATGCGAGAAGGCTCAGCACAAGAGGATCCAAGGTTGGGAGCGAGTTAGATGTTTGGGATAAGCACGCGAGCCAATCTGAGGAAAGTTTTCGAAAGCTGGTTGCCAGCCCCGAAGCCGAACATGAGTTGAAGGGAGACAATTCAGGTCTTCACGTCATCCATTTCGATGAGTTTGACGCTATCGCCAGGTCTCGTGGTGGCGGAACGAGTGTTGGGAGTAGTATTGTCTGTCAGCTTCTGATAAAGATGGACGGCGTGAAACAGCTCAACATCTTGGTCATTGGCACGACAAGCCGCAAGGCCTTGATAGACGAGACCCTGCTACGTCTAGGACTTTTCAAGGTGCAGCTGGAAACCTCGCTACCTGACGAGGCGGAGGAGCAACAGATTTCAGATCCATACGACTAAGAAGGCGACGAGCAAGTTGCTGGCCAAGGACATGGATGCAGAGATTTAGCTCCCGCGGGTGAGATTGCGCAGCAACCCGAAGAGGACGGAGCGATAGACAGAATCAGGGACAGGACAGATCCAGATGTATACGAGTCAATACCAGTGTCGATATGACAGTGTGAATGACTACCTGTCTCTATAGGGGGCGTTCAGAATGAAAATTCTGTACCGGTGGGCCGGTGTCGTCACGTCGTACACTAGCATGGCGCATTCACCATGTCACATATGACATGACCCTGAGGGAAACCCCTAGAGTGCAGCTGGTGGTGTGGGAGGTATCGCTGACTTGCTATGCAAGTGCCCCGCATATGCGCTAGCGGCGATGCTTGAATCTAACAATGGACCTGACCGAGCTGGTGGCTTGTACTTGCAATTCCACCGGCGCGGAGCTCAGCAGCCTGGTCAAGTGATAGACTAGGTCATGCTGCGTCCAGAACGTTTCGACGTGCAGGTGAAGATCGATCTCTCTGGTGAACTGGGACGGCCAAAAATTCTTGATGCCCAAACGATCAAGAAGGCCACGAGCAAATTGCTGGCCAAGGATGTGGACCCGACCTAGCTAGCGGCACGGACTCGCAATTTTTTGGGCGCAGAACTCCGCGGCGTGGTCAAGGCAGTGCAGTCATGTTTGTTCCAGTGACAGATTATAGTGCTTTTCTCTCTGTAAGATATGGTCTGCTCGGTGATGGAGTTAGGTGTTCTGTGGAATATGCCTGAGACTTCATTAGCAAGACCAGGAGGATTCAGAACTGCTATCAAACTATTATGAGAACATACATCGATATTATAGGTCAGCTGATAGACACTTCATGTTGGTTTTCCGTTGTATCCAGGTGCCTAGAGGTTCATGGGGACCAAATTGGGGGTGCTGATAGTTCGCCATCAAGAGGCATTTGCTCTATCCAGTGTCCACTATATCCAACCTCGTATATAACTTGGAAGTTTGACTATAGTTCTTCCGTGATTCTTTTGTACATTTGACTTTCTATCGGTGCACGATATGATAGTATGATACCTAGTGCATGACTGTCTGGGCAGGTCAGCAGCTATAGTCTCGCAGTACGTTTCTGCCGGTGATTCTACAGTCTATATCTTACCATTTGTACTCTACCCTTCCATGCCTCTTTTCTTTCTGTGCTGCTACTGACTAGATTTCATCGAGCTTCTTCAAGATACACGTCCTGTCGACGGGTAACATCCCTTGTGCGGTGCTACTCGTTGTCAAACCTGACGTGATGATTCGTGAGCTAATTAAAAATGACGTTGCGAATATATAACGAGAGGTTAGCGGGTGTCAATTCAAGCTGGCGCGGAGTACTTTGCGCATGTTAGTTCATCCCTAAGCCATCATTTGCAGGAGATAAAAGAAGACTTACGGTATTATTGGAAACCACCACTTCAAAAGAACACCTTGTACTTACTGTAATTATCAGAAAGACTTGCATCACGTATGTGAAGCAATGTTCTCTGTAATCATGCCCAGGCTATCGTCGTATTGATCTCTTGGGATGGTGCAAATCTTTGTGCCTGATGTTTCCGGAAGCTCCATAATCCTTTGAGCGCTATTCAATCATAACCGACACCAGGCAATGTGATTATCACGTCAACTGACTTCTCGGTCGCGAGACCGCACATGAATTTACCCTATATTTGGACGTGTAGAGTTGCTTGGCAAATGTTGGTGATGAGCACAATGGGATGTTCGAATTATATGCCTCGCCGTGACAAATGTCATGGTTTGCTAACACGGCAACTGCTAAAAAAAGGTCAGCTGCGTTTGAGAAGGCACTGGAATGCCCCCGAGGTTGTGCAAAAGTGTGGCGACGCTGTTTGGTTGGATAAGGGGGATAAGGCACTTGTCGGTGTTCTCCGTAGTATCTACCTCCAGGATAATTTGTACCAGACCAATTGCTCTAGTTGAAGCTGGCTCGTCCACCCTGTCCTCACAATCTGTTGATGTGGATCATTGTAAACTCGGCCAAAATGTACCTCAATTCCTGTGTCATCCTGGAGTTTGGCATTGAGGTACCAGAATGGTGGACTTCCGTCCTCTTCTTAGAATCCTCTTGTTACATAGGCGATCGATGCGTCCATCTTGATAACGTCGAAGCCAATTAAGTATCGCACGGACTCTGCAATATGGTTTGATGTAGTATGGGCCAAAACACATATGTACCAACCCTCGCATACATTAGAGAATAGATGGAGGAAGTTACGCATAGGTGTGCTAACTATAGGTAGACAACTTTTTCGATCACAGGATGGATCGTATCACTTGTTCTTAAAGATTGATATACAAACTTCAAGCCACTGTTAATGGTCATTGCTCATGAAACTATCAGGATACCTGCTGCTCAAACAGCCATCGTCACACAGGTGGGAGAAAGATGGGTAAAACAAGCAACACCAAGGAATCTGTGGACTTTTTAGTGTTGAAGGATAATCAATAGAGGTCGTCTCGCAACAGTTTACCTCAGAGGCGGATATTTTCCCTTGGGGCGAGCCGCGTTCCCTTCATTCTGAAGTGCGTACTCAATGACATGGTCTCGACAAATGAGACTGAGCATGAGTAGCATGGGGTGGTGTAGGCACCACACATATAGGCACACTCTCCTTTCGTGAAGGTTGGTTAACCTGACTCCCAAACACCTCCTATCTCTACAGTGCCATACAATCATCGGAGACTCCAACTTCGACACATCTCTGTCTACAGCGGCCGGAGAGTGATTACGTTGGCGTCAATTCTCAGACGCCTATTCCTATGGGGGCAGTGAGTGTCAATGGGTTAAAATTCAAGTGAAAGGTGACGCGAAAGTCTATCTGTGATAAATGTCCTTCCCCTTATCTCCGTTCACCGTGAGTGGCGAATGGGAAAGTTAAGATCAATACCTGTCTAATCAGGCTTCTTTGATATTGTTAAGTGGAAACTCATCTAAATTCAAGCAGGAGGTGACGTCCTGACACACCATAAACTCGCCATACATATTGTGAAAACAACCACACAACAATCAGCCACACCATCGATCCCACTTCCATCAATTTTCAGATTTACCAAGCTGCCGGCTGAATCTCTTTTTGTACAATCTGGTCAACCTACTGGCATGGGTAGGTTGGTGCCTAAACTACTTGAGTGAAATTAATCTGGTAGCCACGCGTGCACCGACAGAGAATACTCGTCCCCACACGGCCGAGGGGATCTCCCTACATATGGCGCAAAGTCCTGATGATGCATTCACATATAGAAACCTGTGTGCCGTGAACCCTCAAGGCTTTCCAAAACCTGGAGAGGAAGATGCTTACCTACTTATCAACGAGCTGTTTGTGTTCTCAGCAAAGCCGACGCCGTCGATGGGGTGTGGTAAGATCGGCCTCAACGAGCCGCAGCGGGGTCGTGGATTGGGCCGCACTGATGGATACCGTCACGGCACAACTGTACGACTCATTTGCAAAGGGTAAACCGGCATATGTCGGCGCTATAGGTGTCGAGGCCAGCTTCGCCAGCCGCAAGACCACCACCAAGCCCATTGATCACGATGATCTCGTCAACGAATGCTTCAATGAGTGTACACAGTGTCGAAGTCAAATGTTAGTCCAGTCTGATCCAGTGGTAGGCTATCTTTGTACGGCTGGCTCAGTGATGTAGCGAATTCAGATAGTGTCGTTTCGCGCAAGTACACCTGACAAAAGTGGACATGAACGGACCGATTCAAATGCAACTTCCGTCCCGCTTGCCAAGTCCGTCCAAGGCTATCAGAATATGAGGATATCCCCGACCTTTTTTAGCTGCCCAAAGGACCTTACCGAAATGAACGCGATTGGGCCTTTTTTTTTTTTCCAAAGGCCAGCGTGCAGCTCTGCTATTGGCATGCAAGTTGGGCAGACAGGGATCAATGTCTTATCATAAAGACGCAGGTATGTAGCCTCAGACAGTTACCATCCAACACGAGATGACGCCCTGATCGACATGAAGCTCTGCCGAGGAGCGCCCCATATTCGACAGTTTGACAACCGTGTGCTTGAAAGGTGCCAACGTTCCTCAACCGTAGCTCTTCGCGTGAAATTATCTTGCCCAGTTAGGGAAGAGGGTGGTTATGAGTAAGTTTGACTTATGATGTTCATCATCGGGTCATGGGTTCTTCTGTGATAGTTGTCCCTTTCTTCCTTATCCCTGTTCAACATGACTGGCGAACGACAAATTTCGCATCAATCCCCAAGCGTCTAGTCCTAGAGGACCATATCTCCAAGATACAGATCTGCCAGGCCAATTTGATCGTTGCCTTGGACGAGGTGCATCCACTCCTTGGCGCTAGTGATGAACCACTTAATTAGGCCGGTGAAGAAATGCTTGTGGAAGAAATTTCGGGCATGTAGAACTAGACCACAGTAGCTATGTGCCAACCAAAAAATCTTGGAATCCCTTCTTTTATACAATGCATTACTCTCGCTCGTGGTACTGTAACCTATCGAACAAGTCCCCATAAAATTGCTTCAAAATGCTTTTTGTAGGATGGCACTGGAATGGTTATTGATATTGTTGTTGATCTTCCAAAGGGATGCTCAGCTTGCTGGGACTGCGTTTTCCGTCATGAGCGCTACTTATGCCACATGTTCCCTACAATCACATGGTTGACGCCGACCCTATCTTGCGTGAAAATTTCTATGCCTGCAAGTCTCTCGCGCAGAAGCATGCAAATCCTCACTATTTTTTCACTATCCCAAGACCCATCAGAAGACATCCAGAACGCGGAGTGGAAGGGTGGAGGATGATGACGTTCTTCGAAGACATTCGCCCCATGATGGCGCTAATGATATGATAACTCATGCCCCTCGAAGGAAATCAGGCTGGCCGAGGTTGACAAAACAATAAATTCGTGAGTGACTGGCTCCTTGTAGAAGAAGTCAAAACCATCAACCTTGTCTCTGTCTCGATATCCACCGGGCGTCTCTAATCGATGGAGACTGGCCAATGCTCATCCATGGAAATTGCATAGAGATGCATTCACATCAGCAAAGATTCTTCGCAAGAGGTTGGCAATTCCATGGGAGAACCAAACGAGACGCTGCTATGAACCCATTGATTCCATATACGACACAGACTTTAGCGGTATGCCCCACCAGACGGCGGATGTAGACTGTATACTCCTATTCCAAGATGAGCTGGACAGTGCTGGCAGTGGCAAAAGTGCAATTCAGTTAGACCGCCGGTTTTCTGCAGAGGAAATCACCAAAACATCAACAGGGGTTCATCAGTTCATCAGACAAAAAGAGATTTCTCATCTAACCAAGTTCAACAGAACTCTGAAAGAGACGACACCGTATGACCTACTCCTCTGTCTCACGCCCGTAGAACGGCGGACGCACACATGGGAAATGCAGAGTATTCAGTCTCCGTATGCCTTGCCGTCTAACCAAGCGCTCACGTCCCATAAGTGGCAACGACAATGACCTCGTGAGCGGGACGGTGTAGAACCTTTCACTCAGCACCGGTGGGATGTCCGGGGTCTCAGATGTAGGCATTGCCGCCGTCCCAGTTATGTTTCCAGTTGCAGATCCAGATCCAGACGCAGGCGCAGACGCAGACGCAGAAGCTATCCTACTCGCAGCCGTAGGCATAGCAGCAGCCGTACTGGGCCGAGGAACAACCGGACGTCTTCTCACACTCGCACTCGCAGCCACAGCCGGCGACGAACTCGGTCTAGCCGCCATAGTTCCACTTCCATCCGCCGTACTCGGCCCAGCAATCGCTAGTTGGGCGGATCTTGGCATCCGCTCCCCCATCCACTGGAACCCAAATAGCTTTTCCTGCTCAAAGCGTACATACCAGTCCTGCCAAGGAACAGGCACAAAACCACGCGGGTGAGTGAACGGACGACGTGTAAACGGCAGAAGCACATCGCGGGGAAAGCGTGTGATCCAAGCCATGACGAAGCTGTCTCGGTCGACGCGCCGAAAGGCCGTTTCGAGCGCGAGGGTGCGCGTCATGCGTTCAGTGTAGCTGTTGGATGTCTCTGGTGGGGGCCCGATGGAGTCATAGAGATGGGAGATTTCTTCGAGGTCTCTTGCCGCATCCGAACCTGCGGGCGGAGTGCGTTGGGATCGAGGGTCAAAGGGTGGGAGGTTCAAGGACACGCTTGATGAGGACGAGGAGGAGCCAAAGACGCGGTGGCCAACAGAGCGGTCGTCAGTCGACTCCGTTACTTCGCTTTGGAGGGATCTTTTGCTTTGCGGACGCGATCCGGTGGGAGGCTGCGCTTGCTGCTGCGCAAGTCGGTCCTGGGGGATAGGTTCTGGGGTCACGGCTTGGTTCATCACTTGGATTATTTCGGCCATACGTTCAGGTGACATGTA
>MU005963.1:357482-377805 GCA_010093745.1 Piedraia hortae CBS 480.64
AGATTATACAATGCCATACACTTTTTTTGCAATCAGATAGCAGGCCAGGCCAAAGCCCATCAGGCCGGCGGTGATGCACCAGAACCACGTTAGATCGCCCTCGTACTGCTGGCCCGGAACCCAGACGTTCATGCCCCACATGCCGGTGATGATGTTCATGGGCAGGACAATGGTGCCCAGAACGGTAAGCTTTCCCAGCACGTCAGCCGTCTTCTCGCTGCGCTCGTTCATCTTCAGGTTGATCTGGGCGAGATAGTTGCTGTGCGAGCGCGACAGCAACGTTTCGTAGTGGGAAAGATTGCCGGTCATGGTGACGATGTGATCCTGGATATCGCCCAGATAGAGGCCAATTTCGCTGCGCGGCGCAACCTCCAAGCGCTCGTTGCAGCGCTTTGCAAAGCCCTTGATAACGTCTGCTTTGTTGCCCAAGAGACGGTAGAGACCCATCACTTTCTTCCGACACTCGCCCACGCGCCGCAACATGTCGCCTCCGTACTCACCCGTTATCTTTAGGGCGGTCTCGGCCTTGGCATCGGATTGACTTTCGGTGCCCATGGCCTGGTCGACGCTGCTTGAGTGCATATACAAGATCTCGTCGTCAATGGCGTCGACCTGATCTTCAATTTCATCGACTAGGGGCGCGTAGACATCAGTGATGTCGTCTATGAGGGCGTAGCAGATCCAGTCCGACGTTGGGCTCATGATGGCCTCGAGCTGGCGGATGCGACGGCGCACATTGTTCATATGCGGCGTCATCGAATGGTGGAAGGTCAGCACAAAGTCGCGGAAGACGATCATGTAGATGTTGACGGGGTCCATGTAGTTTTCCGACGCAGTGTCCTGCTCAAACGAGCGGTACGTGACAAAATAGTAATTGCTGAACAGCTCGACCTTTTCTCGCTGCTCGGAAATATTGATGTCTTCGAGCGTCAGCTGGTGGATGCCAAATGTGCGGCCCAGAACCCGCAGCTCCTCCTCTGTCGGGCTCAACACATCCAGCCACCACGTGGACGGTGTTGGTTCGAGTTTCTGGCTACGACTCCGTCCTTGGGAGCGAGACCGTGGCCGGGGAGCCTCGCCCAAGTCCGTGGTAAGCGGCGTGCTGGTGCCCGTTCCGGACCGGGACACAGATGGAGACTTTTTGGTCCAATCTACCAGATTCAACAGCTTCTTGGCCTCCTCCGGCTTCTGCTGCTTTCGGTGCGGCCGCTGAATGCCGTTCTCATCATCGCTCTCGGAGTCGCTGCTGAACTCCATGGGCGGCGGTTGGAACAACTCGTCAAACGTGGTGCCGTCCTGCACAAGGTCCGAGATGTTCCGGGCATGTATGGTGCCCTCAAACGTTTCGTTGAAGTAGGCGAAGCGGAACGGCGCGTCGTCCTCTACGCGGTGCCACGCTGTCTTGGTTGGCCGCAACCTGCCCGCCACTTGCAGTGGCTCCGCCACGCGCTTGGACCTCACCGCCTCGGCCTCCAGCTCCTTGTGCTCGCGCTCCGCCCACTCGGCCAGCACCGCCAGCTTCGGTGTTCGCTCCACACGCCGCCGCCGGGCCCGCGCCGGTCGGTCCGCGTGCAAATGAGCGTCGTCTTCATCGGCTATCTCCGACATGGTATCAACTGGGAAGCAGACATCCTGCTCCGGGCCCTCGGCCACAGTTGCCCGCCGCCGCAGTCCATCGGGCGGCAGCGACGGGAACTCGTCGCGGTCAATATCGATAACGGCGTCACGCGTTCGCGGGCTCGTCGACTCCAAGAAGTCGTCTGCCTGCGGACTGCCGGGCCGCGATGGCGGGTTGTTGACGTCAAAATCCTCATTGGCCTCGTCCACCGTGGCTTCCAGCCGTAGGTTCCCGCCCTTTTTGGACGAGCTGGCGGAGCCGCGCGACATTTCGCGCGGCCGTGCGCGGAAGGAGAAGTATGAGCCGTAGCCGGAGCTGTTATTGCGCGACACGTCCGGCTTCTGACCGCGCAGCAGCGGCGTGCGCACTGTTGCGCCGTCGTCGTCATCCACCGCCGCATTCTCTGCCGCGCTCATCTTGTACTTGTTGCATAGAGGCATCTGCTGGCTTGACGACATGCTCGGGCGGTGTCGAGTGGCCGGCAGGCTCGGGCGGGTAAAAGATTGGCGCTGGTCGCGGTGGTCCAGCAGCGCCTCACTCTCCAGGCTCGTATTGCTCCTCACCGCCGCCGGCAGCAGACCGAGCTGGGCCGGCGCTTTCACTGCATGCTCCCCACCGCCATCCACGGCCGCAAACGACTTCCTCCGCTTTTGTTTCTTGGATTTCCGCGGCTTCTTCTTGTTCTTCCGCGGTGCCGCCATCGACTCTGGACCTGCAATTCCTGCAATCTCCGCGTTAGTAGACGAGGCCATGGCGTGTCAGATGGATAGTGCAAGAAAAAGCACAGTAAACTCCTTCTCAATGTTGTGAAGTTGGTGGTAGATGAATTTGTCTGGTGCGGTAAGCGTGAGTCTGTGGGGAATGACGTTGACAGCGCCACGCCCTTGTGTACAGCCAACTGCTGGGTGGTATAGTATATCACTGCAGTTTTTATAGCCAGGCGTTCGCTTCTAATAGTGTTGAGATGCCGTTCCCGCCATCAGGCATCATCAATCACCCCCCTCTGGTGAACTGCAGCAATACATCTCCGGTTGCCCCGCGGGTTACTAGTCCTGGCCAAGCGCATTGCAGCCTTGGCACTTCCACTGCGGCTCTTTTCCGACGCACGCCCGGCGGCTCAAGCTGCACGTATTTTGAAGTCACACATACTCTGATCACGGGTATATCAGCCACGAAAATAGCCTCTCAATCAATACTTGCAAGCATGCCTATACAACGTTCGACTTTCGAAATGTTTGTACTTCGTCATCCATGTTAGGTTAAACTTGTACATTGTATTCAGAATCGTAGGCTCCAAAGCACTCTGCTTTATTGTAGGACCCAAGAAAGAGACAATCTACGCTCATTCGGAGGTCATTGCTTCGATCTCAAAACCCCTCAAGGTGCTGATCAATGGAGATATGTCCAAGGCTAAAAGCGGCATTGCCAAACTCCCTGACCTGAAAACCTCAAGTTTTTTACGTTTCCTGGAGTACATGTACACAGACAACTATCGGCCGAGTGGACCCGAAGTCGTGCCTGTGGAGGGCGACACTAAAGTAAACTCTCACATATCCCAACCCAGGACGTCTCATGCACAAGTTCCGACAAGATTCACCAGATCTGCCTGGATTTCGGACAATGACGAACAAGGTGTTGGACAACTATAACGAGTTTTCTTTTCTTTTTTTCTTTTTTTTTTTTTTTGTGTCCTGCTAAACTCCACGTCTTCGCCGATCAGTATGATGTTCCCAAATTGAGGGATTTGGCATTATATAAACTGCGTCGAACACTTGGCGATTTCCATCTCTATAAAGAATGACTGGTCGACATCGAGTCACTGGTTGATTACGCGTCCAGGAGCACAGTATTGCAAGAAAACACAACATCGAACGAAGCAGGTCAAACTCTAGATTCATTGCGAATTCTGGTAACGGACTACCTCATCATTTATCTCGAACACTTTGTCAATCGACCTAGCTTCATGCTACTATTGGATACACATGATGAATTGTGTTGCGTTCTTCTTCGGAAATCCGTTACCTGGTTTGGAACTCGGAGGCCATGGTAGATCATTAGCTTAATGTCTTTGGTTGCTATAGCTTTTAGGTGCCAGATGAATCCACGAGTGTACAAAGTCGGACGTGTGGTTACAAAATGGCTGCCATTTCGACCGAGCACCTTTTGATTCAGTGGGATACGCACTAGGCCAGAAAAGATAATGGTAAGAACTGACCTTGTCTGCCTGGCACCCACCTCTACCCATCAGTTACTCCCAGTTGTAAATGTGATAGGTTTAACATATCAAAAACCAAGCAGCAAACTGAGACCAAAAGTTTGAATATCGCCACGATGACCAGTTACGAAGAGCTTGTGACGCATCCACTCTGCCCGACTACGCTCATGCCATGACTCAGTTTCACAGGTTCCAAGCCATTTTGCTTCATTGCTGGCCCTGAAAAGGAAAATATTCATATTCACTCAGGGCTGATCGCTCGTTTCTCCAAGCCTCTCGATGCACTCGTCAATGGGAGCATGGCCGAGCTGGCTGATATTGAACCATCAAATTTTGTACCCTGTGTCCAATTTATGTACATTGGTGCCTGTCTCCTTCTTCAACCTCGTACTGAGGTAGTCGAGTCCTCTGCTAAACCAAAACCCCAGTTAGATGTTGTGCAACAGTCCACAGATAGAATGGCACAGCTCGAGCAACCCATAGCAGCTCAAACATGGGCCAAGCCGGTCTTGTCAAAGTCGGGTCACGCAACGCTTCCGAATCGTGGCGGATCACCCATTAAGCCGGATTCCAGTGCACGTTTTTCCGTCCAACTTTCCTCAGCGGAATTTCCAACATCAACATTGCGAATGCGAAAACAAAAGGCAACCGATAACTATGTTGAAGTTTTCTTAAGCCACGACAAGCTCTACGTGCTCGTGGATCGATACGACACCGCAAGGCTGAGAACACTTGCATGCAGTCATTTGCACCAGTTATTGGGTGAATTTGACATTTACAAAGAGCGGCTGAAGGATATTCTACCGAGTCACTTCTCGCTTACCCATACGAGAACACACTAGATCCTGAGTACAGCGGCATAATCAGACCCCTTACGTACGCTCGTAACGGACTATGCTGTCTGCTTTCTGGAACACTTTATAACCCGGCCCGGCTTCTCCACACTTATGGCGATACATGGGGAGTTGGCTAGCGATCTTTTTCATAAAGCGGTAACCCGATTTCAGCAAAAGTCTTGAGGCTACACAAAGAAGTTGTGCACTTCTGTTTGTACATTTGTTCAACGTCGCCATGTATTCTTCACCATGACAATCTGCAGGAAGCTTCTGTCGTGCCACCGCAAGAAAATGGGTATGCATAGCTCTGCTTTTGTCACAACGCCGCCTTAAGGATGGTACCTACGTACCTCTCGTCATGATAAGTATATTGACACTATGTGTCTATTTGACAACATTCCAGATTAGGTTGACCAGCTTTTCCTGTGCACTGATGTTCTTTTCTCTCGCTGGGAAAACAAAGGCCTGCAGCTCGGGTGCGAGGCAGTCCTGAAATATGGATGCTAAGTTGAGTTCACCTCTCTTTGTCTATCAAACTCTTATGTAAGGTCACAACCATTTAAAGACAAGACATTGAAACCAATCAATGCCAGCCAAATTACCCCATCTTATTCACTGGGTCGTTAAATTGGCGAGACATCCTGTCAGATGTTTTACTCACAACATCTGGAACACTGCACTAGAATCCAGACAGCAAAAGTCGACCTAATTACATAATGCCCAATTTCGAAAAGTTTGTAGCATGTTCATCTTGCTAGACCGAGCTTATGTTGCTGCACAGTATCTTCAAATCCGAAACATTTACCTTTTTCGTTGGACCAGATGGTAAGGAGTTGAAGGTCCATACAGCCACCATCTGCCCCAAATTCAAACTCCCCAGTGCTCTGATCAACGGGGGAATGGCCGAATCGCCGCGCGGCTCAGCCAGACTGGATGATGTTGACGTGGAAAACTTTACCCGATGCACCCAATACCTGTACGCTGGGAATTACTAGGAGCGATGCCCCAGTACCCGACCTTTCGGTTCGTCACAGGGACAGGAAAGCATGAGCATAGCGAAAGCGACATGGCCTCTCCAGTGCCCAGTGTTGCACACAGTGCCTTACCTGAAACCCGATTCCTACGCAGGCGTAGGTGGTACAGAGGCATGGGAGGACCACCCTACGCCCCAGATCTACCACCATTTACCGCGAGGGAGAACACTGGACCGCAAGAGGATTATTCCAGCGTCTTTCTCTGCCATGCCAAGGTGTACGTTTTCGCAGATCGCTACGATATGTTTCATCTGAAGAGACTAGCAGGAATGAAGCTTCGCAAGATGCTGCTTGCATTCAAGTTCAACGAAAACCGACTGGGCGACATTGAGACGTTGGTCAAGTACACGTATGAAAATACCACGCCACGCGAGGCCGGTGGGACGGAAGGGCCGCTGCGCTGGGTGGTGTTGGATTATCCGCAGACTTGTGTGGAACAACTTATCGGTCGTGCTGGGTTCGAGGAGCAGTTGGCGGCTTATCCTGTACTGGCAAGAGTGCTCCTCTGGAGGATGGCGAGGGATCTCGATAAGATTTCGCAGACGCATCTCTTTGAGTTGGCGAAGCGTGTTCAGCAGAGAAAATGAGGACGCAAGCGTTGGACACACCTCCACAACTATGTAATAGCCTGGAAGAAGACTTTTAGCAAAACACACACACACACACACACACATACCTTTCCAACTTAATCCCATACTATCACGGGCTAGCCCTTTCGTCCCATGAACCTACCAGGCACTTCGGTGCAGAAGCTCAGGAGTGTCCACTAGGCCCTATGGCCATCTCTATCCCCCATAATCTTGCACAAGTCCGGGCTTGTGCCTTAATCTCAGCGTTTCCCGTTGCACATGTTCGGGGAAATCCGAATTCGAATCGAAACAAAAAATAAAGGATATCACCGTCCCACGTGGTGGATCATTCTCGAATTTCGCGATTACCAAATTTGTCTGGAAATTTTGGTCGGAAAGCAGGAGCAGAAGTAGAGGCAATTGTAGTCCCAGTAATGTTAACCAAATCGATCTAAACGCTCCCCACAAGTTCCAGGGAGAAAGTTTGATACCCCAGCTCCACAGTATATGCACAAGTTGAATGAAATCATTCTGCGAAACGCGGTAGTTTCATCATCTCGTCGAGCATGCCCATCGAGTATAATCCTGTTAGGGAGAGATACTTTCCTTTTTTGGAACGAACAAGGGAGGGGGCGAGGAGTCGATGTTCACACCGATCCCAAGAACATCACATACGGGGCCTTGATCAACACAGCCGAAACCGTAAGAACCGGGTTTTATTTCATCCAAACCGCAAGATAACAGTACGAGAGCAATCCAAACCCAACACCACCTACAAGGGGGGTATCATCCCAAAAACCCAAAAACCCACACCATGGCTCATCTCGACGAACGTGGTATCCCCACCGCCAACACCATCATGAGAAACATGTAAATACCCCCAGCAATAAGACAGTCCCTAGGCGGGAGGGGCGGTCCCCTCGCGGCGAACAGCGCGGTCGCCACGAACGCAACGAGCAGTGTGGCAGCCAGGCGATCCACAATAGACGGGATAAGGGAGTAGAGCAACAGCGGCAGCATGAGAAGGACAGGGATGTAACCCATCGAGGGGCATTGGTCGGGTTGTTGGGGAGGAACGGTGGGGGCTACGTTGAGGAGCATAAGGTCGTCGCCGCAGTTGAGGAAGCGGGTTTCGGAGTCGTGGACAGGAGTGTGTTGGGCCATCCAGTCCTGATAGGCTTTGACGTGCGCGGCGTCAGCGGAATGGGCATATTTGGTCACGGTCTGGAAGTCTCGCAGCACGCGGTAGTATTGTTCCATTTTCTGGAAGCTCCGGCCCAATATGAAGGTGCGCCGGTGGAAGAGCTCGTCACAGCTGCGTGCTTCTGCTCGTCGTGAGGCGGGCGTTTGTTGCTGCCCTGCGACTCGCGCCGGGTCTAGCTGCGCAATGGTTTCGTCCGTCTCGCGCAAGTGTTCCTCTAGCTCTGTGATCTCGTCTTGGAGATGTAGAAGGATGCGGTGGTTCAGAGCCTCAAATCGTCGGTAGACTGGCTGCACGGATGACCTTGGGGCTGACAGCTCGATTGCGAGCATCTCGTACCCGCCTATAGTGCGTTGGGTGAGGTCTGGAGGATCAGGCGCCGTCGGTCGGCTTCGTGGTGCGGTAACCGTCTGCCATTGAGAGGGCTGTAACGCTTCATGCGGATAGGGCGTTGGGAACGACGGAGGATCAGCTGGCGGGTTGATAGCGTGCATCTCACGAGCCTGTTGGTTGTGCTCAGTCGTAAGAGGCGAAATTTGAGATGAAGAATCAAGATAACGAGGCTGCTGATAGTAACCCTCAGGATGTCCGGGAGTACGAGGAGCTGATGGAACGAGGGGAACTGACGGAAAAGAAGGCGGGCTGGGTGATGGATCAGCCGTCTGCGTCCCCGGCGCCCCGACAAGCTCTTCTTGCGGTGGAGGAATGTGTTCAGCAGGTAGAGCCCCCGGTGTAACGTTGAAGTCCTCACCGGGCGGTGTGGCTTCAACCGCATTCCCTTCTTTCACATCAGACACGCCGAGTTGGTGATGAAAGTGGGACGTGTCGATGCACAGCTCGCTCGGCCGAGCCTCTCTCATTTGAGGGACAGCGGGTTGTCTTTCAATGGCTGTCTCAACGCACGGCTCTTCTTTCACCTCCACGACATCACAAACACCGGGCCGTTTGCTAAAAGTTTTGGAAGCATGCCGGAAATCTGGACTTGAGCTTGGTTGGATGTCGTATTTCTTGCGCAGTTCAGCTACACTGATGCTGCGCGTCCTTGCTGGTGATGACAGGTTGGAAAATGAAGACGGCGTGTCAGGGCCCTCGCTGGACTCTGCAATCGTGGGCTCATAACAAGACACCGACGACACCGATGAGTGCCTGTCACAGCCTTTGGGCGAATCGGATACCAGATAATCAAATACATTTAGGGGCCTCGGCTCCTGGGAGGCGTCAGGCTGTGCGCTCTCGCTTAACTCGGTCAGAAATTCGCCATGTTGGTCAACATTGCTGCTCATCCGCCTGTTGCTGGCTTGAGGCGTGCCATCGGATACGCTGCCCCTGTTGTTCAAAGACGTTGGTGCCGAGACATGAGACGGGCTGTCTTGGTCCGCGTCGCTCCTTTTATGCACACTACTTGGCCTGGACAGCACGGGGCGGTCACGCGCCGTGTGATTGTTGTCATCCCGCCGTCTATTGGCTTTGCTCGTGATCTCGCCATGGTGGACTTCGGACGCTTTTTTGCTACCGGCTGACTGGGGAGCTCTCGAAACACGAACCGGGCCGGTAGAACTGGCCTTGGAGCGGCTGCTAGAGTCCCTCTCGCCGCGGTCCCGCGCGTTCAAAGGCGCTTTTGTGGCCTTATTATGGTGAATCTCGAACGATTCCGGGGACGAGAGCGCCCCGTTTTCGGATATCGACAATCTATGCGGCCTGGAATGGGACGGACTTGCTTTATGTGAGATATCGCCGACAGCTGTCGATCGCGCCGTCAGCTGTGGTGGCAAAGTGCCGACAGTTTTAGCCTAGATAATAAGCACAGCACACATTAGCGCCACCGGTTGACCCGAGGCGGCATGACTCGCCCGTACCATGATTGGCATCTGTCTTGGGTGAACGGAAGAGGCAGAAGGAGGAGCAAAACAGCAGCACACCCCAGCCCCGGATGAACCAGGAAGAAAAAGCATCCAGAGCGGGTGGGGCAGCATTTCTCCGATGGCTTTTCTCTGGCAAATGGCAGCCGGGGCGCTGCCAAGGTCGCAAAGCGTCCCACAGCAGATGTGGAGGCTGAAATCAGAGCCCGAAGAAGGGCAGATTCAGCCCCAAATTTGGAGGTCCGGCTGCGGGTCGTTGCAAGTACCCGCATATTCACGCGAGGAGTTTGTGCCCACCGCTGTGATCAGCCATCGTCGGCTCCAACCAGGATACTTGGCGGATGAAGCGGCCGCACTCCAGCTGCCTTACGTTGCTGCACAGCAGCCAGCCGTGGCCCAACTTGGGCGGGGGGAGGCGGCGCCATCATTGAGCCAACACCCCGGTTTTGGGCACACTGTCCGCATTGCAAATAGCAGCTTCAAATTGGCACAAACCATGTTCCATCTGTAATTTTTGCTTCTGGATTTTCCTGCACCTCGTGCGTGGCAGAGCCCTGTTGAAGCAGTTTCAGCCGTTCAGGCTCGCGTTTCATGCCGCACCCTCGTTCTCCTTGAAACCCGGCCTCTTGGGCATCCACGAGGCGACGAGGCCGCACGAGAGAATGGTGAGAAGTTTTTCCACACATTTCCCACACGAACCCGGTCACGTGATGTAGCGATGCCCGGAGAGCATCCGAAGTTTTGCCGAAAAGCCTCCGTTTGCAGCGGCGACGACGACGAGCATCGAATGGCGCGCAAGGCGATACAGCAGGATCAGATTGTAAAGCTCATAGTGGGCGCCGGTAAGGCATCACCTTCGCCCCCTGTGGGTCCGGCGTTGGGCAGCAAAGGTGTCAAGTCGATGGACTTTTGCAAGGTCAGCCAGGAAAAAATTCACTATTCTGGCCTGGTTGGGCTGATGAATTGGGCAGGAGTTCAACGCGCGCACTGCAAACTACATTCCAGACACTCCAATACCGGCCCGAGTAACTATTCGCCCCGATAAATCCTTTACTTTTGAAATTCGAACACCGCCGACCTCTTCGCTCCTTCTGGCCGCTGCCAACGTTACGCGCGGCGCAGGAAACACTCCAGGTCCCAAGTCTACTGCCACCAAAGGCAAAGCCTCGGACTTGGCAACGGCCGGTAACACGTCGGTAGGGACAGTGGGCCGAGTCAGCCTAAAGCATGTCTGGGAAATTGCCAAAATCAAGTGTTCTGAGCCACGACTGTCAGGAGTGCCGCTACAAGGCATGGTGAAGAGCGTGATAGCGCAGGCGGGAAGCATGGGCATCCAGGTAATGCCGTGATTCCACCAATATACCATCAGTGTACGATATCAGAGTAATACGGCACTTCATTGATGAACTATCGAAAGCTCTACTATTACGATTTACCACCTTCATTAGCCGGGGAGCCCCTGGCCGGTAGCTGAGCGTCCTCTCCGTGGTGTGGTTCCAGAGCGTGCGCACTGCCCTGGCCTGTTCGCTCGTCCACATGTGCAGGCTGGCTATTCATGGAGTGCAACTGCCGAGTTGGAATCCCAGGCTTCAGATAAAGGGCCAGGCGGAATGCCGTGTTACCGTTGAGATAATATCGATGCAAACGCTTGGTTCTCAGGAAGCCCAAGTTCTCATAAATTCTCAGAGACGGAATGTTATCCACTTCGGTCTCGAGAACAATCTATAGACAGTGTGAGTGCAACTGTTGTACGGTGCTGATAAACTCACTTCATCCGCATCTCGCTTAATCATCTCGTCAACGGCCATGCGCACCAGTTGGGTGGCGATGCCACGACCCCGGAACTCCTTCCGCGTAGCAAGCATGGCGATGTAGCCGCGCATAGGGCCCCCACGGTGCGGTTCAAGCTTGCATATTATGACTCCGAGCAAATACTTTTCGGGATTCAGAGCCTGTTGACCTGATTAGCTTTGCTGGAGAACGACGAGGTGGTCAAATTGACCATAAAACACAAATCTCTCCACTGGTGCAGAAAGTAGCGGTAGACATAGATGCTGTATGGCTCAGAGAGATCATTTGATATCAGCTGACGGATTGCCGGAAGATACTGAGACTCTTTGTTGCCGCCGTACGAGACGTAGCATATGTCGGTCAGAGACGATTTGGAGGCCAAGTCATGTTCAGTAGTTGAACCGCTCATTGGTACGGGGAAAAACTAATTACTACTCTATGCAAGAATCAAACCATGTTGCATTATGTTGCGGGGACTCGTTCTGATCGTTGGGTTGTGGTAACATGTGATACTTCCGCCAAGACCACAAACACAACCTCTCACCTGCAGCTGACATCTGTCATGGCGGGGCTTCGGCGCCGCATTTTTGGCACAGGGACCCCAGAAAGCTCCCCGGGTTCGTCTAGGGGCCACAGTCCAGCTCCCAAAATCCCCGAGGGCTCATCGGCTGACCGCTACACCCTTGTTCCCACAAAGTCACTGGAGAAGTTGGGGAAGCACAGGCGTCATCAGTCGACTGGATGGAAACGACGGAATTTCTGGATTTTTGGCTTGGGCGGGTTGTGCGGTGTCGTCGTGGCCGGCCTCCTAGCCAAGAACAGTGATGGCCTTGGGGACTGGCGATTTGATTCCTTCCTAGACGTGCTTCCGGCTGGTTTAGTCAAGGATATTCAAGATATCCAGTCCAGTGAAAAGGATGCCGTCAACTATGATTCCTTTGCTGTGGGCTTGCATGCGCGATCGATCGGCATCGAGGCAAAACATCCCGTTATCATGATTCCCGGTGTCATCTCCACCGGGCTAGAAAGCTGGAGCACAGAGAAGAAAAGCCTGCCGTATTTTCGCAAAAGACTATGGGGCTCGTGGTCGATGATGCGGGCTCTCGTGCTGGACAAGGCGGGTTGGAAACGACACCTGATGCTCGACGAGGAAACCGGAATGGACCCTCCAGGTGTCAAGCTGCGGGCAGCACAGGGTTTCGATAGCTCAGACTTTTTCTTTCCCGGCTACTGGATCTGGAACAAGATCTTGGAGAACCTCGCAACCGTAGGCTACGATCCCACAAACGCATTTACCGCTGCCTACGACTGGAGGCTGAGTTTCGACAAATACGAGACGCGGGACCAGTACTACACGCGACTCAAGGCGCACATTGAGATCGCCAAACGTGTGACAGACACCAAGGCCGTCCTCCTTTCACATTCAATGGGCAGCCAGGTGCTGTATTACTTTTTGCATTGGGTTGAGGCCGAAGGCTACGGCAACGGTGGACCAAATTGGGTCAACGACCATATCGAGGCTTGGATAAACATTTCTGGGTGCATGCTTGGCGCACTCAAGGACGTGCCTGCTGTGCTTTCGGGTGAAATGCGCGATACTGCGCAGCTGAACGCGCTTGCCGTGTATGGGCTGGAAAAGTTTCTCAATCGACACGAGCGAGCTGAGCTTTTCAGACACATGCCGGGTATCAGCGCCATGCTACCGCTGGGGGGGGAAGCAATCTGGGGGAATCACACCTGGGCACCAGACGATGAGCCGGGACAGCCTACCACGTTTGGCAGTTTCCTCAACTTTAAGCCACAGAACTTTACAACGCAGAAGAACCTGACGGTTAATGAGGCGTTGGACTATCTCTGGAAGAATTCCGAGGATTGGTATGTTGACCTAGTCAAGCATGCGTACAGCCATCAAGGTGTGGCACGCACGCAGAAAGAAGTCGAAGCAAACCAAATGATTCCGTCCAAGTGGATGAACCCGCTCCAGTCCCGCTTGCCGCTGGCACCGGACATGAAGATCTTTTGTTTCTACGGCATCGGCAAGCCGACAGAGCGGTCGTACTATTACCGACCAGACACGGAGCCGTTTACAGAGAAAAGCTCGCCGAAGATCATGATTGACACATCCGTCACGACAACCGATGGCTTTGTCGACCGCGGTGTTGTCACAGGCGATGGCGATGGCACAGTTAATCTCTTGTCTTCGGGATACATGTGCAACAAGGGCTGGAAAATGAAGAGGTACAACCCGGCAGGCATCAACGTGACGGTGCTTGAGATGCCACACGAGCCCGACCGGTTCAGTCCTCGAGGCGGCCCCAACACGGCCGATCACGTTGATATTCTCGGTCGGTCATCGCTGAATGAGCTTATCCTCCGCGTGGCCGGGGGCAAGGGCCATTTGATTGAGGATAAGGTTGTTTCCAGGATTCGAGAGGTTGTGGAACGGGTTAAAATTTATGAGGAATGACGAGTTGTGTCCAGTAATGAAGTTCATGTAACATAATCGCTTCCGTGACCATGTGGGAGCAAATGGCCAGGGTGGCGGTGATGGGCACAGGCAGATGGAGCGTTGGGTATACATCGGGGGCCCTGTGTACCCGTATCAAACTTTTCTGCCTTGCCAGAAATGCACGTCTACCTAGACCAGAACGACATGTACCTAGGCCGCAGATGACATTTATCTAGGCCAGAAACTCAACTACATAGGCCAAGTACCATCCATCTAGGCACGGAGAAAGTTGGGGTAGACTAATCCACAACGGGCGACCCACTACATCTGCCAGATGTCCTCTGAGACGCCAACTTCCGATGCAAGGAGCATGTGCCGGCGCAATCGAAGGTGAGCTGCTGCATATAGAATCTTCCATTAGCAGAGCTTTCACAGGCTGCGACTTTGATTGGCTGTTTCTGTAGGGAATCCCAGGCCTATTTACAAAAAAACAGGAAGTTGCAAAGACCAGACGCGTCCAAGACACGATGCAGGACGTCACGCAGCAAATGGGCCAACTGGGCCTGGAACGGCGGAAGAAAAAAGATCGTCACGCCTACCACCAGATTGAGCAAACGGCGCCGCAGACCAACTGGCCGCCCGCCCACTCGGCCAGTCCGCAGCCGGGGGCTCCATGGCCTGGCACGCAGCAGCCATGGCAGTCGCAGCAGATGCCGCAGGCGGCGCCGCAGCCGTTCAGCGGCCACGTCGGAACGCCCATCAACATGCAGCAGCAGCAGCCGGCGGCCGGAGGTCCCAGAGTCAACCCGGAGCAGGTGCCTAGCATCCCGCTGAGCAGAGACACCGAGGCGGAGCGGTACAAGACGCAAATGTACGCGACGATGCAGCAGCGACTGCCACCGCCGGCAACGACCCCGTTTGTGGCATTTGACGAGGGCAACGCGTCGCCAAAGCATGCGCGCCTGACGCTGAACACGATTCCCATGGCTCAGGATCAACTGCAGCTGACGAGCTTGCCGCTGGGCCTTGTGCTGCAGCCGCTGGCGAAGCAGACGGAGGGTGAGCAGCCGATCCCTGTACTGGATTTTGGCGACGCCGGGCCTCCGCGCTGCAGGCGGTGTCGAGCGTACATCAACCCCTTCATGATCTTCTCAAACGGAGGCAACCGCATGACATGTAATCTCTGTGCTCATCCCAACGAGGTTCCTCCTGAATACTTTGCGCCTACGGATCAGATGGGCGTCCGCGTGGACCGCGCGCAGAGGCCGGAGCTGTCGCTGGGAACGTGCGAGTTCCTCGTGCCCAAAGAATATTGGGTGCACGAGCCGGTGCCGATGAGGTTTCTGTTTCTCTTGGAAGCCACAGTCGGCGCTGCCTCCCGGGGCTTCCTACATGCCATGTGCGACGGAATCCTGACCGCCCTCTATGGCAGCGGGGATGGGGCCGAGGCCGAGTCCGAGTCCAAAGTGCCAGCCGGTGCCCAGGTGGGATTCATGACTTACGATCGACACGTTCATTTCTACAATGTCTCGTCCTCTGAGCCGCAGCAGCTGATCGTTTCCGATCTCGATGAGCCTTTTGCGGCAATGAGCTCAGAACATTTGTTTGTAGATCCTAACGAGCACCGGGAAACGATTAAAAAGCTTCTCAGCTCGATCCCACGCATGTTTGCCTCGACACCTCTGCACGAATCTTCTCTTCTTCCTTCTTTGCGTGCTGCCATGTCTGCGTTGGAGCCCAGCGGCGGCAAAATCATCTGTTCTGTGGCTTCGCTGCCCATGGGAGGCCCCATTGAACAGCGGCTGCAACAGCGAGACAAGGGCAACATACAAAACGACGATGGCGATGCGGCAAGGGAGCTGCTGCGGCCGGAGCATCAGCTGTACAAAAAGGCCCAGGCCGATATGGTCAAGGCTGGCGTGGGCGTAGACTTCTTCATGGCGTCGCCCTCGGGCGGCTTCCTGGACATTGCTGACATTGGTTATATTGCCGAGAAGACGGGCGGTGAATGCTTCTACTATTCCAACTGGGCACATCCACGGGATTGTCTACGGCTGGAAAAGGAGATTTCCCACTGTGTGCAGCGGGAGCAGGGCTACGCGGCTCTGATGAAGGTCCGCTGCAGCAACGGCTTGCAAGTGGCTCACTACAGCGGCTGCTTCACCCAGCACACATTTGGCGCCGATCTAGAGCTGGCCAACATCTCCGAGGACAGCGCCATGTCGGTGACTTTTTCGTATGATGGCAAGGTGAGTTTCCGTCTGAACCCCGTTGCCAGCCTGGAAGAACGTCGACGCGCCACTCGGGTGGAGGTGGGCAAGTCGGGCGTGTGCCGGCCAAAGCTGACCGTTGAATAGCTCGATCCGAAGCTGGATGCGCATTTCCAGGCCGCCATCCTGTATACGACGGCTGCGGGAAAGCGGCGGGTACGGTGTATCAACGTTGTTGCGTCGATTGCCGAGCACGCACGCGAAAGCATGAAGTTTGTCGACCAAGACGCCGTTCTCTGCATCATGGCCAAGGAGGCCATGGCCAAAGTGGGCGAGAGAAATTTAAAAGACATCAGACAGGGCCTACAGGACAAAGTAGTCGAAATCGTAGCAGACTACCGCAAACATTTCAGCATCGGCTACCCGTCCACGCAGCTCGTGTTGCCAGAGAACCTCAAGGAGATTGCCATGTACACGCTCGGCCTATTGAAGTCTCGAGCGTTGAAAGCCGGGCGAGAGCCGAGCGACAGACGCATCCAGGAAGCGCGGATGGTCAAAGCCATGGGATCCGCCGAGCTCAGCCTATACATGTACCCGCGCATGCTGGCCATTCACAATCTGGACCCTAGCGAGGGCTTCGCCGACGAGAACGGACAGCTGAAGATGCCGCAGGCGGTGCGGCTAACGTTTGCTGACATTGAGGAGGGCGGCGTTTACCTCGTCGACAACGGCCAGATTCTACTGCTGTGGATCCACCAGCGTGTCAGCCCCAATCTGCTGGAGGATCTCTTCGGCCCGGAGTTTACAGACATCCAGGCCCTTGACCCGAACATGTCATCGTTGCCGGTCCTGGACACGCTGCTGAATGCCCAGGTGCGAAACATTCTGCTGCACCTGGAATCGCAGCGTGGGAGCAAGGGTTTGGCCATCCAGCTCGCACGTCAGGGTCTAGACGGCGCCGAATACGACTTTGCACGTCTGCTTTACGAGGACCGCGGTCGGGACGCAGAGTCGTATGTTGATTTTCTGGTACAGCTCCACCGTAGAGTGAGTTCAGAGGTGAGTTTTCTTGTCTACATTACATGTCTACACAAGGCCCAAAAAGCTGACAGTTGCAGATGAACAACGGACAGAAGAGCAGAGGCGGAGACGATGTCAGTCACACGATAAGCAATACCATTAGCAGCATAACGGGAAACGTGCCATATTGGGGCTGATGAGGTAACTACATGGAATAGTTGTACAGTGGTTGGTCATGGCAACTAAAGCGCGCGTCACTCACATCACTAACCATTTCCACACATACACACGCAATTTTTCTTTTCCCTTCCACCACACTTGTTCAATTGTCAACATGCACGGAAACGTTTACGTCCTCCCTGGCCAGTGTCCCGGTCAGCCCATGGCTACCCCGGGCGGTGTGGCTGTCTACGGGCTCAACAACTACTTCCACTGTGGCCATCCTGCCTGCACGGGTGTTCATGCTGTCGCTAACAAGAAGCATGCCAATGTTGCTGGCCTCCCTCCCGCTCCACCGGCGCTCGTAACGGAGGCGGCGAAGAAGAAGGCCAAGGCTGACAAGGAGGCCAAGGAAAAAGCTGAGAAGGAAAAGGCCGAAAAGGAAGCCAAAGAGAAGGCCGAAAAGGAAGCCAAAGAGAAAGCTGAAAAGGAAGCCAAAGAGAAAGCCGAAAAGGAAAAGGAAAAGGCTGAAAAGGCGGCCAAAGCGAAACGCAACGTCAACGCTCCGCCCGAGCTCTCGACGGGAATGAACTATATGTTCTCGCGCAAGTACACCACCATCCACGTTTTCAAGATGGCCGCCCAGGTGTGGAAGCCCAAATACGCTGGCGAGACCATGTGAGTTTGTCTGATTTAATTGGAAGATCTGCTGACATATACTTCCAGGCCGTTCAAGGCGTTCACGGTTCCCACGCACATGACTGTCAAAGCTCTCATTGAGAACGTTCGTGGTGTTGATCCCGGCGAAGCCTCGCGTTGCAAGAAATGGGCTCTCACCGAAGCGATTGAGGGTGGACGTGGGACATGGCACAAGGTATGTTCTTTTTTTTTTTTTTGTCTAATACCATGGCTATTGGTAGGGGCTGACGTTGGCTAGGGCACTACGATTGAATATACCGATGACAAGGCTGCTTCCACTCTCGACAGTCTCGGTTGGAATGACAAGCGTGGTGACCAGCTCCCTCCTGTCTGGGTTGTAGTTCATCCTGTCTAAATGGCGCAAGGCTGTATGGGTAGACATGCTGTAGGTATGTAGAGCAATGGATGCTGCACCACGTGTAGTAGATGAGTTCGGATATAGGGTGACGTGCAGAGTGGGGCGTTATGGGGGGACTGACGATATGTGCCCCTTGCATTTGCAGAAAATGAGTGGCTGACGACGTCCGAGGCTAGCCCGCCTGCCACAGCGGGGGTTCCTCTGCCCTGTTTCCAACTCACGTGAGCGCCGTCTGACGTTGAAGTCGCAAAAAGTCATCTGTCGATGACAAGATGTAGAAGAGAGACAGCTTCATGACTCGCCTCGCCGTTTGCCTTTTGACAATTCTCCTATGCATCAAATTTAGTGCAACCTCACCCCTGGCCCTGAGGGATGACGAGGCCGACGTCTGTTTCCGCTGGGCACACCAATGTAGGCTGTAGCAATATTCTCTAGTGCCAGAACTGACTGTGGTTAGCGGCCATTGTAAACGGAACGCTGTACATATATGGCGGTCAAGCGTCGACCGAAGAGGGCCAAGATTCGAATACTTGGAACAACAATTTCCTCAGTCTTGACTTGACAAAGTCGTGGCAGATTGCTGCACCTCCTCTGCAGCCGCAGCCGCAGCCCAACGGTCCTCCGCCCGTTGCTCTCGGCCACATCTGGAACTCGTACGATTCGCTATATCTCTACGGCGGTGAGTTCTCATGGAAGCCGCCAGTCACGCCCACTGAATTCTCGCTATGGGAGTATAAAATTGCCTCGAGGCAGTGGAAGGAGCACTCCAACCCAAAGACGTCCAAGGGTGTGTCTTCGCCAAGCGATGGGGACCCCGTCCAAAGATCGGCCGAGGGAGCGGGTGTAAGCGTGCCTTCTCTCGGGCGAGGCTTCTATTTTGGAGGTCACCAGGACGGATACACAACCGAGGGCTGGTCACAGAGCATTCCGCGCATATACCTCCAATCATTACTTGAATATACGTTCCCCGGCGCGAAGAACGATCAGACCGATGCCTCTTCGGGTTCGGACGGCGTGTACAGGAACATCACCGAGGGCGGGCTGCAGGCGTCGCATGGCTTCACCAAACGCGCCGATGGCCTGCTGGTCTACGTGCCCGGGTTCGGAAAGCAGGGCATCCTGCTCGCCCTCGCGGGCGGCACGAATGACACTTTTACGCAAATGAACAATATAGACATCTACGATATCGCCACTTCATCATGGTCGAAGCAGGCCACGACAGGACCGACTCCCAAAATCAGGGTGAACCCGTGCGCGGTGGCGGCCAGTGCGGCGGACGGCAGCTCGACAAACATTTATATGTTTGGCGGGCAGAACCTCATCCCGTATGGCGACCAGACGCTGTACAACGACCTCTGGATCCTGACGCTGCCGTCGTTTACCTGGATTCAGGTCAATCAGGGGGGCCAGAGTGTACCGTACGCACGGAGCGGGCACACTTGTAATGTGTGGAATGCGCAGATGGTCGTGGTTGGGGGATATGTGGGAACTGACCTTTCTTGCGAGAGTCCTGGCATTTATGTCTTTGACTTATCCACCACCCAATGGGTCACTTCTTTCACGGCTGGGGATAAGAGTAATGACGCGGGGACGAGACAAAACCCTCTAAACCAGCAAAGTGGACAAAAGGCCAATGCATCCGACGCGGGCGGGTTGGAGGGCTCATACGGATACGCCGTGCCGCAGATTGTTATTGACGTGATTGGAGGAAACGCCAACGGAGGAGCCACAGTGACGAAGCCCGCAGTGGCAGCAACAAACGGCCCACTAGCCACGGGAAAACCAAAGACATTTTCAACCCCCAGTGGAGCTACGCCAACTGGGAGCTCCGGGAGCTCGTCCAAAGGGGGAGATTCAAGCTCCGACTCTGGAACATCGACCGGGGGCGCTTCTTCCCAGAAGAAATCCAAACCCAACATTGCAGCCATCGTGGTGGGAACGCTGTGCGGTGTCTTGGCGCTAATAGCAATCTACCTTGCCTTCTGCGCCTACCTGTATCGGAAACAGGTGGCCCTCTACAAACACCATTTGGAGATGGCGCGGGCGGAAAAGGAAGAGTATCTCGCCAACCACCCGTATCCCGCTGCATCGTCTTCAGATGGCGTGTCGAACCGCTACGGTTCGCAGCGAACATCTACCACCCGGCACAAGACGGATACGAGTGAGGAGCATGTCGATGACGACGACGACGACGATTTGCTCGCCGGCCAGGAGCCGAGTTTTGTTGGAGTTGTGTTGAACCCGCGGAGGAGTCTGAGGGTTATGAATCGGTAATGAGTAATGTGGGTGGGAACCCTTTCTCTGT
>MU005963.1:377995-424068 GCA_010093745.1 Piedraia hortae CBS 480.64
ACCTCAGATCCCTCCCCAGAAAACACCTCCCGGGCGCCCACATCCACTGCAGACACTCCCGTTCCGACAAACGTCTACACGCCTCTTCGCACATTTCCCTCGAGGTAGTCGCCGCCTTCTCCGCCTCGCTGAGGAGGTAATACTCCTCGCCGCGTTCATTTCCGCTCGCAACGGATGGATCAATAAACTTTTTATCCTTTGAAAGATTGTCCCACTCTGTGCGTATACCGGCTATATGCGGCGCGACAAATGCCTCGAACACGTCTCTGAAGAGGTAGGGGTGTGTATGTCTCTTGGCTGCCCACTCGCGCTCGAAGCGCCAAAGGGAGTCAATTTCATGGGGCAGAACATGGTGCCATGTCACTGGCGGGGTGCACCAATGTTTCCTCGTCCAGTCAACTGTGGAGGGACGTTCGCCCTGGATGAGGGGCCAGGCGGGCGTGATGGGAACCTGCACATTGAGCAGGGCGCGTGCGAGGACTTCGTCGCCGCAGCAGGCTTCTGAGAGGGTCTGTTCCCACTTCTCGTCGTAGACGTCCCGGCCCGTGGAGAGGCGCTTGGCGCGCAGACGCTGGGCTGCGGCCCGAGAGATGACGATGCCGCTTCCGCCGTGGGCAAACGTTGTGCTGCCGATGACGTTTTGGGAGCCGAGATATAGTGGCTTGTCGGGGTTCATGGTCGAGAGGTATTGCAAGAGGTTCGTCCATGATAGGCTGGTATCGGCTTCGATCATGACAAACCAGTCGATCCCCGGTCCCGCCGAGGCAAAAGCTTCGTTGAGCATCGGGAAGAACTTCCACTTGTCCAGGTTCCAGCCCCCGCCGCCTTTGAGGTAGGAGATATCACGTCCTTCGCCGTTGTAGGTGGACATTGTGCCGTAGAGGGTAAAGTCGTTTTCGTGTGTTTCTTTCGTGTGGGAGCTGATGCCTGCGATGGCGTCGTGGACGGAGTAGGGGCCAAAGCCCTGGGCGAGGTCGGAGAAGAGCATAAAGTGCGGAATGCAGGTCAATGTTGTGACAAAGTGGATGGGCAGTTTCTGGTACAGTTCTGTTGCGCCGGTTTTGACCATGACGAGGACCTTGTCGGCGCCCGGCAGGTTGAGGCATTCGTTCGGCTCCGTTGCAAGGCTCTCGTTGTGGTGACTGCTCTGGTTATGGACCGCCTTCAACGGCTTCGGGGCCGATGCCCTTTGATATGCCGGTGACCGCGGCAGCCATGCGTCCCGGTAGACGAACAGCAACAGCAGAATGCCGGCGAGCAGCGCAAGCCGGGTAAATGCTCCGCCGCGCGCGCTGAACAGAGTCGACGCGCTACTTCCTGCCGTCATGGCTCGGCATCAAATCCAAGGGCCGGCGTGGGAGGCGTTGAAGTATGGGGGACACTGATTCCCATCAAGGGATTGCCGGGTGCAAGGAATGCAGGCTGAGAATGACGTTTCATTTTAGACTTCGCGGCTTGATTGCGTACAAAGTTAGATGCAGGGAGAGTTGGATGCAGCTGTGCAGGGATGTTTGATATACCCAGGTCCAACTACTCAAAAGTTAATTCGTTGCGCCGTCGAGCTATCAGATGAAGCTATCAACTACATAGCTGCCATCTCACTGTCATGAATCGTTAAAATTCATGTCCAATACATGATGCATGATGCATGACGGACGCCACCCCGTTCTTTTGGAGCAGCCTCGAAACTCTGATACAGGTTAGACCTCCCAAAAGTTAGGTGCGCCACCCAGTGTAATTTGGTGAAGCAGTCTGCCGTCGCACTGTTATGAACAGGTACAAGATAGAATACATAGCTCAAAGAAACAACCTAGAAATGGTGATACCGGCTGGAACCCATCGCACTTCGTTGGTACACGTTAGAATACATTACTCATCATGGCCGCCACGCCGGTCTACTGGAAGCAGTCTTTTGTCCACGGTAATCGTCCAGTCTCGTGCGCGGTCGCGGCGGTTGCATACTGCTGCGTCTGCTGGATGCAAAAGCCGTTGGCGGCCGCGATCCGAGACTGAACAATTCTGTCTCGTCCTGCACCTTTACGGACGGGAGAACGTCACTCTGCCGTCCGCTCGGCCGTCGCAGCGCCGGCGTCGACTTTTTGGGTGTGAGAAACCGATTAGGCTTCGCTGACTGCGTAAAAGTCGGCACCGGCAGCGAAGACTTGCGCGGTGGAGGCTGAGTAGACGACGAATTTACCGGCGTCGACACAGCCCGGTTTGCCTGGCCCATCTTGGACGAGCGCAGGAAGTTTGATTTGGGTGTGACGGGCGTTTTTGCGTACTGAGACGGCTCCAACGCAGACAAAGGCAGGAAATCTCTTCTTTCAGGCTTGGGATTTGTGACCCATTTCGGCCTGCCTGGTGTCTCTGTGGCCGCAGGCGGTGACTTGAGTTTCCCATAGCTGGCTTTGAGAGATGGTGTGCGTACGCCATAGAGGTTGTTACCGTATAGACTGCCTGTCATGACACTCCCTGGCGGCGATGAGCCTGGCGTATCGTCCCCAATGGCGCTGCTCACAGCTGACCGCTCGCTAGACACGGCCGTGGAGATGGAATCTCGGACCTGCTTGCCCCATGATTGTGCGTCTATTCGGTCGACCGTGGCGTCCAACTCCCTCATGTCCGCCTGCAACGCGTTCCACCGTCTCCTCATGTCCAACTGCAGCCGCAGCACCTCGCCGTTCACCGTAAGCCGATCAGCCACGCCGCGGTCGACAATGGCCATGACGCGTTCGATGGCCGGCCCGTAGTGAGTCTTCTTTGCTTCGTAGTTCTCCACTTTGTTAGCAAACGCAGCTGGGTCAACCCGGTATTCTCGCTCATCGATGCCCTCGCGCAGCTTCTGATAACTCCTGCTGACCGACTCGCACATCTGCAGCGCCTGTCGGCCGGCGTTTCGAAAGACTAGGATCCATCTGTCCTCGCCCAGCTCTCGCCGTACCGACTCGGCATCGCTTTCCAGCTTCGTCCACTGTGCCTCGAGCTGCTCCATCCGGTTGTCGAGATCCTCGCAAGCCGTAGGGAATACATGACTCGCACGGGCTTGAAAAGCCGACAACCGCATTGGCAAAAAGTCCAACGAAGCTCGGAGCGGCTGCATGCGGGCAAAGAGAGCCAGCATGCGTGAGTCCTCTCTGCTATCGCCGTCCTGTGTTGATTGTGGATTCTGTGAAGACGGAGCAAGACTTCTACGACTGCTCTGGTTCGGTGTTGCTTTTCCATCCACTGTTCCCGCCCAGAGGCCCTCTGCCCCGTCGTGCCTCTTTTCCTCCATTTCAAATACCAATCGGCTGAGGCTCCCCAGCTCCTGGCCGGCCTCGCCCAACACTGTGTTCCACAACTCCTCCCATTCTAGCGCAAGCTCAATCTGCGTCTTTACGCCCTTGAGCGTCAGCTTGATCTTGTCCCATTCGCCAATAATCCCCTCCATCTGCCTCACACAGGATATAAGCTGGGCGGCCGAGAGCTTTGCCACGTCTTTGCGCGTTTGCAGCTCCTCGATCGACGCAATATACACCTGCACGAGGCTGTCGAAGCGTCCGATGGCGTCTTCGACGTCACCGATGCCGTCCTTTCCGCCGGCCGCCGCCCACTCGACGTCGTCGTCTGCGTTGAGGCCGTCGAGCACATCAGATGCCTGACTAACCCACCTGCGGATCTGTTCAGACGCGTCAGAGAGCTCATCAGCGGCTTCCGTCGCCGTCGGAATCGACGACATGCGCTTCGTCATCGACGCAGCGTCCGGCAGCCGCATGCTGGTCAGATGGGACAGCTGACCCGCGAAGCTGACCCTGGACAGCGAGTAAATGGACCCTGGCCGTGCCAGCCCGGAGCTGTTGACCATTTCGTCCGGGCCGTTTCTGTTGGAGGCAAACATTGCCGTTGCTTCTTCCTGTTGGGCGGGCGGTTCCGGCAGTGGCTTGCTTAGCTTCTTGAGAGGCGATGGTATCATGGGAGTTGGTGCCCTTCGCTGCTCCTCCTTGTCGTGGCCTTGCGGATCCTTTGCCGCGTAAATGTTTTTTTCCAGCTGTGGCATGTACAGCGCCGTATGTGTCGTTTGAGTGTCCAGCATCTACCAACGTCGTTTTTTTCTTGTGTAACCGTCAACTCACATCAAAACATAAACATGCGCCTTTTGGCGGTTGCAGCGCCTAAATTGGGCACGCATGCGGGTGCGGGCCGGTCCTAAATGCGGGGGTTCTAGAAGATGTCAACCCCGCCGAGCCCCCCCACCATCCCAGCTCTGAGTTCAACTAGGTACCATTTCATGTGAATTACCCGAGTCCATCAATTTGTTTGAATAAAGACCTTGACAAACAATGCGATAACTGTCGATTCCCTGATCTATTGTGCATTCTGCAGCTCTCTTCAAGTGCTCTCAG
This sequence comes from Piedraia hortae CBS 480.64, assembly GCA_010093745.1. Classification (NCBI taxonomy): domain Eukaryota; kingdom Fungi; phylum Ascomycota; class Dothideomycetes; order Capnodiales; family Piedraiaceae; genus Piedraia; species Piedraia hortae. Next base: position 382,378 of record MU005963.1, read on the forward strand.
GTCCAGTAACTGCTTGTCCTGTCTTGATTCGGTGCACGTAAGATCTCCGCTTTGTTTCGTACGATATTGGGGGTCTGCAGTACCGAAGTTCCTCTTGAAACTGTGCATGCAATCCAGCTCTATTACATTCTGCATTCGTGTCCAAGCCATTCTTGAACGTGGCGAGCAGACTAGTTGCGTGCCATGACATTGTCGAGTTCCTGTTCACTCTCGTTGGACCGCACTTTTATCTCCAAAGGAACTATTACCCACTAGAGAAATTGTGCATCCAATTCAAGCCAGAGTGCTGGATTCGACCAGATAATAACGGAAAGGAATTTGGATAGAGATAAGCGAAAGGCATCTCTGACCATGGTTTACTATTGAAATTACTCCACCCTGGAACTGGAATCTAAACACTCGACCTTGAGTTTGGGCGGCTTGTTTTTTGCCTGCGCGGCTTCCTGTATCCAGTCCTCAACAAGCTCTTTACGCACGCCCCGACACCACTTGAACACGGCTTCCTCAAATGCTTGCCAAGCCGCCTCATTCTTGTCATTAACCAGGTCCGACACTGGAACCTGAAGATGCAACTCCCAACGCAACTCGGCAGCTTTGATCCAATACCGCAGGTTTTCTGCCTTTCGATATGGCTTTGCAACATCCGTATGCCACGACTTAATGAAGCCAATGGGCTGTCTGGAATTGCTGACGATGGCATTGTGAAGTTTAATCAATCTCTGGCCGTCCTGCAATGCAACCAAGAAGTCGCTGGGAACATCGCCCGATGCTTCAGGCCACGGTGGCAGAGGCGATTCGCTGCGGTCAAAGGACACGAGGAAGAGTCGCTCCCGCTCCTTTTCTTTGCCTGTCCAGTCACCGTTTCTCCACACCAACGTCTCGCGTTCAGCCGCCTCATCCTGTTCTTGCTTCTCCTCTGCTTTCAACAACTTGTCAATGCTGTCTACCCAGGAAATGATGCCATTGAGCTCCGATACGTTCATCCCGCCCTTGAAGTTTCGGCTCGCCATGCGCTTCAAAACGTCAAGAACCTGATACAGTTCATGTCGAATGTCCCTTTCAGGCTTGATGGCATACAGCTTCTCCGGGCGCGTGTGCGCAGTGTAGTAGTTCTTCGCCGCCCGAATAGCCAAGGTGATGATATCAAGCACATGTAGACCCCTAACCTCATGGGATGCATCGTTCAGCTGCGTCTCGGCAGATTCCAATTGGTGCTCGGACTCTTCCACGACTTTGCAGGCGTCCTGCAACGCCTCCTTCAGAGCCCGGCGTAAAACGGGTAGATCCGGCAACGGCTCGGTATAAGACGGCTTCATCTTGTAAGTGCTAACGGTTGGTGGCAGCATGGGAGGCATAGGAACACCAGCCTTCCACTCTTCGCTGGCATCCGTGGGGCTATCAATTACAGCAAAATCATCATCGTGCACTGCCACTGGCGGACTGGACGGGTTTTCATTCTCCTTGTTGCGCTCACGCCGCGTCTGGCTCTTATCCCTCTGATACTGCGCACCCTTGCCGTCTAATAGCCCTGTCCGTGCAAAATAGTACTGCATGTGCGCGATGCTCCCCAGGCTCATCACGCTGTCCCGGTTGCGAGCGGAATCAGCAAAACACGTGCCTTGCGGACGCATATAGCCACGCCGGCCACCTTCAGGACCGCTATCAGAATGTCGCGAGAGTCTTGATCTTGTCGATTGCGTTGACCATGAAGTGCCCGACGGCGTCGACACGGACCGATCTAGCGGGGGAGCCGCATGACGCGCAAGTGAGGGGGGTCCCGTGGGAGAAGACGCCCTGGACAAATCCTCCGGACTGGTTGACATCTCGCATTCTGATAATGTCTCGGCCATTGCTGCAGGGTCCGTCCGCCTCAAACCTTGACTACCGGGACTCTTCACCTCTTGCGCCATGTCACAGATGCTTGAGTGATGAGAATGTTGAGGAAGAGCGCGGGCTGGATCATTATCGGGTGAGAGGAGGGCAGATGAGAGAGGACCGCCTGTCAGGGCAACGAAATTGGCAACTCTCAGGGAACGCGCTTTGACACGCAGCTCCACACCAACCTGCAGCGGTCCGCAGCGGCCCGCTGTTAACGTGTTGCAGCCACAAAGGGTCCCGCGGGGCCAGGGTCTGACGACCAATTCCAACCAATCGCGCAGTTGAACGCTATTGGCTCGGCTCACTTGCCGAATAGATAGACCCAGACGTGAAGCGTCACATTTGATGAGGCGATTTACATCTGAAGCAATCAAGATGAGCCAGCGAGTATGAGTTGACTGGGGAATCCATTCCTTCATGGGGCGATGCTGACCTAAGCAGATCTCCTACACGGTCGAGGGCAACGTCCAAGGCGTCAATTACCGGTACGATTTTGTTTGGAACAACAGCAATATACTGAACTGAGCTCAGCGCATTCGCAGTTGAGCAGGCCAAAAGGCTTGGCATCACCGGCTTCGCCAAGAACGCGTCCGATGGTACCGTTGTTGGTGAAGCACAAGGCGACGCCAGTTCGCTCAAAGAGTTCGTTTCACACTTGAAATCCGGTCCCTCTGCGGCAAATGTCTTTAATTTCAAGCATGATGAGATTCAGACCAAGTCTGGCGATAGTGGTTTCCAAAGGTGGGTGCATCCTCGGCGGATGGGGGTTATTGTAACTCACTAGTATAGACTCTAAGATTTGAACAATAGACGTAATGATTTCTGCGGCGGTAAATAAATCCTGATGCCAGTAATTGTTGCTGCCTCCATCGTTCATCACTTCCGCCCCATCGTAAGCATGGAGTCTGGTCACAAGTTGGGTGAAGAACAAAGACCTTGCCACCACCTGGCCAGCTTTGGATGCATCCAGAAAACATTGACTTCTGCAGTCAGTGTGTTCCTCGGGGACAGGATACGTGCTACAGGAGTGATATTTCTAGACATTGGTACAAGGGGACAAGCCCTCACTGAACAGTTACGTAAATGGCAAAATGCAAAAAGCACTTGTGCCAAGACCAAAGTTCACTTCATTTGATCAGAGGTACTTGCAAACACCGTAGTTCGCTTAACGGGAGGCTGCACAGATCACTTCCCCGCTTGGAAATCCTCTCCAAAAATAGAGTGGGCTTATCGGGTAATTTGCGGGCCGCCGCATTAGTGCTTGAATTTCCCCGGTCCCTGCGCCTCTTCCTTCTCTTCCACCCCACACACACGCACACGCACACCTGGTCTGCTCGACTGTTTCTATCACTCCGACATTTTCAAAAGGGTATCGCTATTCGCAAATAATCAATAATTATGTCCAGCAGGTATGTACACAGTAGCTTTGCCTTTGTCGATGTAGCTAAATTAGAGGTTAGAAGCGAAACCTCGGATGATTATGTCCTTGTTAATAGTGAGGATGGTGGTGTAGGTGAACTCCCAACTCCAGCTGAGGCAAAGGATGCGACGAATGAAACAGTCAAATTCGATGCTGGAAGTGATGCTGCGAATGTTGTGGATAGCGGTGAGAAAGCGCATGATGACGTAAAGGATGGCTCGCAGCATAGCGAGAAAGATGGCAAGGATGATGGCAGGAAAGAAGCTACATCTGACTGCCAAGATAACGTCACAGACAGGGATGAGAAGGTCGATGCCGAGAAAGTAGAAATTGAAGTAAAGGATGATAGCAAGAAGACCGAGAACGAAGGGATCAATGAAGACGACGACCTTGAGGTCAAGTACCAGCACCTTTTAAAACTCGTCGACCAAATGAAGGTCGATAACGACCGGTTGAATGAAAAGCTATCGGATCTTAGATCCAAGGCATTGACAGACAGGAGAGCCGATGAGGAAAAGGAAATCTTGTATAATGAATCCCTAATTTGGCGGGAGAAGCTGGAGAAGGGACTTGAGTATTACAAGGATAAATGCAAAAGGCTCGAGGAGAAGTATCAGCGCGACATGAGCTCCGTCAGCGGCAACCACGCGGCTGCTGAGAAAAGGCTGAGGCAAAATACAAACGACCATCGCGACGAGGTCGCCCAACTGAAGAAGAAGTACACAAACGATATGAAGTCGATCAAAGGTAACCTCAAGGCTTCAGACAGACGCTTCAAGGAGCTGCTTAACTCGGACACACCCGAGGCAAACGCCTGGAGGGACAAGTACAATCGTGACATGCGTTCGATGAAGGGCCAACTCAGGGCAATGCGGGAACGGTACGAAGAGCAGCTCGAGGAGCTTGAAGATGACGATTCGGACTGGTAAATGGGTCAAGACGGTGCGAGCTACGGTGACGTGCAAGGCCAAGGCAGGAAAAGCGTAGCTGATATCACCTGTAGATGACAGCCTAGATACCCGTTCAAAACATGAAAACTAAATCTTGGGCTGGCCACTAGCCATTGTTACTCTTCCTGCAGTGTTCCGCCCGGCGCGGCTGATCAGTGTAGTCCTAGGCCGATTGCCTCGCCTTCTCGGCACAAATTAAGGCAATAATCCTGCTTAGCTCGGCCGACTGGGCAGCATGTTCTTTTACGATCCTTTCGTCAACGTCTTCCATCTTGCTCAGCTGCGCGCTAGACTTGAGCATTCGATTCTGCAACTGCAGCATTTTCTGAAGAGTATTGTCAAGGAATGGGGCAGAGAAGGCAACCTGATCTGGAGCTCCGCCATTCAGACGCATTTCCAGCTTGCGTGGCTTCCTCCTAGCCTCCTCGGCCGGTGGCTCAGGCTCTCTGGGCTTTGGCCTGTTGAACAGTTAGTATGCTGGGTTATTGCACAGTAAGAACGGACCTTTCGACAAATGTAATGCTTTCTGCCATCTCGGCAACGCGATTGGCAATTCGATTGGCCATGATGGAATAAGCTCCCATTGCATGGTTCTCTCCACCGGCCACAGACGCTGCCTTTTGAGCTGGTGTCTTTCTTGCGGCATTAGCAGCCTTGCCGGCATGGCTCGGGACATTCTTCTTGGTGGTTGGTCCCGTGCGGGAGGCTGTTTTAGCATGCTGCGTTTTGGCGGACATTTTTCCTCTTAGAGACTCGGACCGTTTTACGTCAAGGCCGGAAAATAAATTCAAAGGGGATTGGAGGTCTGCAAGAGAACTAGAGAGGGCAATGAGAGGAAATATGCAAGTCGGGGGATTGGCAATCCCACGTCACTGTGGCGCCATGTACCACCTGGTCTTTTGCCGGGATGGTATGCCAAGGCGCTGGAAAACACAACAGATGAGAATATGGCGCCCTCTTCCACAGCAACCTCGAGAGCCGGACTGAGCCTTACAAAGTCTGGCGTCAACAATCCAAATCCCATCCAACATGGCAGCATGGGCCAGGCAGAACGAGCCTTTTCGGCCGCCTCGACTTTTCTCTCAGGCTTGCTTGCCATTTCGGCTTCTCAAATCATCGGTGCTCCGCTCAAAATGGTTGATGCCAAATCCTACGATGCCTACATGGCCTGGACCAAGGAGTCGTTTGCGGTGCTCATGACCACCATCACACAGTGGTGGGCTCCTACCCTGGTACGGGTAACCGGCGACGAGAGCATGCAGGGTCAGCTGTATCAGATGAATGACGGATCGCTCAGATGCAACTTTCCACACAGGCTGGTGTTGATGGCCAACCACCAGCTGTACACCGATTGGCTGTACTTGTGGTGGATTGCATACACTAACAAAATGCACGGCCGCATCTACATCATACTCAAGGAAAGCCTTAAGAACCTGCCGATTTTTGGTTGGGGAGCGCAGTTCTACAACTTCATATTCCTCTGTCGAAACTGGCAGACGGATCGGGCAAGATTCAAACGAGCATTGGATCATTTAAAGGATCCTGAAGACCCTATGTGGCTGCTCATCTTTCCAGAAGGTACTAACCTTAGCGCCAGTACCAGAGAAAAGTCGGCAGCATGGGCAAAGAAATCTGGAATTCCGGATATGAAGCACCAGCTCCTACCGCGGTTGACGGGATTGCAGTATTGCCTCCAGGAGCTACGCAAGTCAACCAACTGGCTATACGATTGCACCCTGGCGTATGAGGGCATCCCAACTGGCCAATTCGGCCAAGATGTATTTACGCTAAGATCATCACTGTTCGAGGGTCGACCCCCCAAATCGGTAAACATGTATTGGCGGAGGTTTCGCATCTCTGAAATTCCAGTGGACAACAATGAAGCCTTTGGCCGATGGCTGAATAACCGCTGGCGCGAGAAAGACTATCTTTTAGAGTACTACTACAAATTCAACCACTTTCCCGCCGAGAATCCCACCCAGGCACTGGCCGCTACCGAAGGCAAGCGGAAACCAAACCACGCTAAATGGATAACCACAGACGTAAGAGGAGGCGGGTGGGACGAGTTTCTCAGCATCTTCGGGCCTGTCACGACAGCAGCTGGAGCACTGAGTTCGGTAGACCTCACAGGGCCAGTCGATCTTGAAAGCTTACTGGGCAAGGTTGTAGAGCAGCAACAGCTCGAAATGCTGACACACGGGAAACTGTCAAAGGCAACGGCAAACCCTCAGGCGATCAAGTCCGCACTGAAAGCGGCACAATCCACAAAACTCCTACCGTTCTCCTTCATCAACTCCCTTCTCCAAGAAACCTCGACACCACAAAAGCACATGGGTAACGCTCTACATAAACCCGTAGCAAAACCCACTGCAAGGAGTACCGTATCGACCGATACGCCAAGAGCACCTTCTCGGCCCCCCAAGAAAGCACAAAGCGTTTCCTCCATCCCTCTAGGCGGCGAAGCATCCAACACAAAAACCAGGACCAATCCCATTGCAAAAGCGCAAAAATCCCTCCCACTAGCCAACAGGGAAGCGGCAATAACACGACCTCTGAGTACAATAGCGATTCAAACTGCAGGCGAAGCGGTCAGAAACGCGGCAGCGAGACGATCAAAGCAGACGGGGACCGCCCTGCCAGGTCAGAAAGTCCCGGGCAAGCCTGTCCCGCTTACGAAAGCAAACCTCAACGCTGCGAGTAAACATTCATAGCGATTTATGTAGTCGTCAAAGAAAGATTTCTTTCCTCTTTGGGAACCTAAGCTTCTGAATAGAGTTCACAGTAAAACTTTCCCAGTGAGAGACTCAGTCATACAAGCCACAGGCCACTTACGAGGGAAGTAAGAAGTGCCACAAACGACGTCATTTTTCCTCCATCCAAAACATCCCAGGCGCGAAGCATCTCTACTTTTAATTTATTTCCCTACACCATGAGCTCGATAGTAGACTACGCCAAAGACTGGGCATTGAACCAAGCAGCTACGTACCTCCGTGCGGGGATCGAGGCAGGTGGCACAGCCGCCGGGAACGCCGTTATTGGGGTCGGGAACGCTATCGAACAAGGTGGGAAGACGTTTGCTGAGGGAAGTAAGTTGCTCAACCAATCATTTGGGCTTGCTTGAAATGGGAATTGACGGGGAATTTTCTATGGTAGCGGTCGCTGGGAGTATTAAAGGCGTAGGGAACTATGTCAACAGCTACGGGGATGGGATCAAAGCCTCGACGGCTGTCGTGGGGCCTAATGCAAGGAAGACTGGCGTCAAGGCCCAGACTGGCGATTCGAATAAGAGGAAACCTGTCAAGGCTTTGCCTGCTACGGGGGGTTTAAAGGCGGGTGCTTTAACTAAGACTTCAGCTGTGACGCAAATGACAGTTGCGAGGGGAAAAGTAACGTCTGCGAGACAGATGCAAAAATCCCTGCCGTCGGGAAAAATCCGCATCAGTCCTGAATCGAGAGCTGCTGTCTCTGCTGGGGGATCCAAAACCGTCCCTCCTCGTGTGGGCTCGAAGCCTGGTTCCAAAATGACAGAGACAGGCAAAGTGCGGATATCGCCGGAAAGTAGACCGAAACCCGTGGTAAAGGTCTGAGTTGGAATGATGTGATTCACAAGAGTGTGAAGGGTTGACGTGGTGCGTTATATTTAGCAGTTATTATCAAGCAACAAGTCGGCAAGACAACTGATAGCAGCATAGTCATTATCAGGGCTTGATGTCGGACAATCCTGACTGCTGAAACCTTTTGTCAGAGGTTTGCCAAAAGGCAGACACGAATCAAAGTCCACAATGACGGGATTTTTGTCCATGTTAAGGCAGATGTTGTGCTCGTTGATGTCATTGTGGGCAAGACTGAGGCTGTGCAGATGATTGATTCCGGCTTCAACCTGGTCTATGATGTTTGAGGCTTCTGCAAATCCTATACGTCCAGGCGAAGTCTCCAGAATAGAGTCTAAAGAGGCCTCGTACTTTTCCAAGCACAAGTGCGTGACCCTGTCTGCTTTAACCACGCAGCCATGATAAGAGACAAGCGCGGGTTGCGGATTTTTCCTGATTAGCTCAAGCGCATGAATTTCTTGAAGCACGCAGTCAGCCACAAAGGTCTTACCAGGTTGACAGTCATCCCACTCATAGCTAGGCGGTTTTAGGAAGTGCCTGAACTTGTCAAACTCCGGGGCCAAAGTGAATTCACCACTGTCAAACTTTGGATAGATGCACTCTGGCGGAACCGTCTGGAGACACTGAAGAGCGTCCTCATCGCTCAAGTCTTCCATTCTGCAGACGCTCCTGCCGCAGAAGGCGATACCATCTATATACGCAGAGACGGAGGTGTATGCATGCTCTCCGTTTGGACCACACACTTCGTGTAGAACAAATCGAGAACCTTCATCCATTGCATACTGCATATTGGTTGCGCGTTTGCACAGCAGGGATGGCGCAATATGACCATGGCACATACGCTAGGCTCGGGCCGAGGACAAAAAGCAGAACCCTTAGCCAAAACGGTGAAGCCCCCCACTTAACCCAGCCCCTAGGGCCCACGCTACCCCACATCCGAAAAGGCCATCTCGCGTTTTTTTTTGGCGTCATCTCGACCACTGCTAGACCTGGGCCTCGCGCGTCCATCTCACATCACGTGCCCGCCTGGGAGTATCATGCGAATGCGCCCAGATCATTGGTGGCATGCGCAATAGCCGCCTATGGCGGCCTATGACCAGCTGCATCACGGCAGCAGATTGCGGTTAGGTGGAAGTGGTGGAGGGACGAAGCAGGTGCCGACGGGTGCGTGCCATGCTCGCGACGCAGGCGGTCAGTGTGGATGTCGCACATTCTACCCCAACGATGAGAAGGGAGATGCCGGCAGACGCTGGTGTTACTGCGGACATCACGCGTGCTTCCATGAACAGGCAATTGTGCATCAGCAGCTGTCACAGCGGGATGATGGCTTCAAGTCAATGGCGGCCACTCAAGTCGACCAGACGATGCATTCTAAGGGGCTTGGCGTCGACCCCTCGAGACTTGCGAATACCCAGTTTTGGAATGCATTGAACGGTTTTGCACGGCAACAGGAGGATATATCCATGGAAGACGCTCCCGCTGCATATCCTGCTGCCTTTTCGAGGCCCCCAGATGGTCACGGCGGGCAGCTGCAGAGATCCCACATTCCAACGTCGATTACAGTGCAGGGGATATATCAAGGCGCTGATGACTTGAGCACCACAGAAATGGCCACGCCGAGCGTGAAAAGTCCTGATATGGGCCAGTTTCCCGGAGCAGCGTATGCCCGTATCTCCACGCCGCCGACTTTGGCGTCGGTGCGGTTGGAGTCCAGCAAAGCTGCCCAAGGAGGGCCTTCCGCTGATGTGCAAATGCCGTCTAGCGCGGCAAAACCCTCGCCAAATCCCATGTCTGATCCGGAAGTGCATGTCCTTCTACGCACTCTAGCGTGTAGGGTTGATTCCCTGGAGAGCTTGTCATTCAATCAGGCAGCAGTGGAGGAGATGCAAGAGAAGCTTGAGAATATAGACACGCGCATCTTCGAGCTCGAGCAGTGGCGCACAGAACGCGAGCAAGAAGCCAACCGGAACCGTCACACGGCCCAAAAACATACTCTGCTCTACTCGACTTCGTCGTCTTCTGCGGGCTCATTCGATAGTTCCGCAGCTGTTCAAACCGAAGCAGCCGTACTGGCAACTCTGGCTGCACAGGCTGAACTGGGGCCGCGAATCAGTGGGCTGGAAACGCGAATCAATGACCTGGAAGACCTGGCATTACCGTCACTCTCTCGACCCTGGCATGTCCAGGTAGTTCTCCTGCCTTGGGGCCGAGACTTGAAGGGCATCTGGTTCTCGTCAGATGAACAACCATCGAGCTCGCAGCCTCAAGCCTCACCTCGTGAATGGGGAAGCGAGAGCCAGACGCGCTCAACTCCTATTCTGCCATTTGGCGATGCATGGACGACGAGATCCATCTCGGCATGGGCCTCCGAGACGCAAGACTGGCTTTGTCCAAAGGCCTGTGGGCCTCATGGACTCGTCTTTCAGCGCCTTGCCAGTCGGGGGCTGGTGCAGGATATATCTCTGACGGCCCCCAATGCCCACCACATCCTGCAGACAATCCACGAGGCGTTTGGTGAAATACTCCCCGACCTTTCAGGCAAAGAGGAGAGCCCATCCTATCAAGGTCTGAACGAGGCATTCATCCCACTCCGCAAAGTCCGCAAGTCGTCTCGCCTGCGCTTTCTATCTCCCAGCGAGATGGTTACGTCTGCTACGTGGTCGGCACAATTCCTCGATGCAGGCATTTTCATGAAGCTTTCCTCCGATTCCATTCGACGGCTGTATATCACAACTCCAGAGGCATATATCCAGCCTTCAGGCTGCGGCTTCTCATGGCGCAGCCTACGTCGTCTGCCCGTCCACAACGCAACTCCCGAAGAGGAAAACCTGCAAAGCGTCGCCATTGAGGCTTGCTGGTCCTATTGCGAGCGCCTCGACCGCGGATCCGAGATGCTACAAGACCCTGAGTGTGCATATTTTGCGCCTCCAACCAAGCCTCCACCACAACCTCCACCACAAATGGTCCAAAAACGCCGCACTCTGTCCGTTCCACGCAAGTCAAGGCGAAGCAAAAGCCAAAGCCTCAATGGAACCCCTCCTGCCACCGGAGCACCCAGCAAAAGAAGCCGCATCTCAAGTCCAATGTCCCCGGAACAAGGCAGCTCGTCACGCAAACGAAGCAATGCCGGACCTGCAGTTGGTCTGACGCCGCGCTGGTCAGGCGAACCCTCGTCACCACCGATCGCGTTTGAGTATGCCGAAGAGACCGAAATGCACGCGGGCCAAGCCTACCTTACACCTTACAGCAACCTCCAGAACAGCCTCTTTCCAGCCAAAAGCGAGGATCAAAAGAATAGAGGCCCTTCCGGCGCTGGAAGTGTAGACATGGACATGCACGGGGATGGAAACGACGAGGAGGAAGAAGAATGGAATGGAATCGAAAAATCTTCGTTCGAAGACAGCAGCGATGGTGAATGAGAATAACAATCTACAACCAGTTCCTGTTGTATAAAAAGAAACTCCATGTACGAGGTACGGGTATTCCACTCTTAAACTTATTTCTTACAAAGTTGTTGTGCATCGGGGAAGCCAAAATATCATGAATTGATTTTCGGCTTCGTCTTTGCCTCTTTCTTCTTCTTTGCCTCATCCTTTTTGGCCTTTTTATTTGCCTCAATCTTCTCCTCGTTCTTTCTTTTCAGATTCGCCTTTTCTTCCTCCGTCTTCTCTTTGACTTTGAAGAACCCCTCAAGTCGTGACTGTTGTGACGATTTTAGGTTCTTTTGCAGTCGCGCGGCGGCGTTGCGCACGCGGTCTTCGCTGAAGCCCTTTTCCTCAACGAGGAACTTGACGAGACCGTCTACATCCGGATTCTCCCATTTGAAGTCGCATTCTGGGTCGCTCGCCTTGCGCACGTCAGGCTCCAGGAACAGCTGGCGTGCTTCCTGATAGGGCCAGTCGTCGGGTAGAGTGTATTTTGTATTTTTGCGAATGTGCTCCACGACGGCCTCCAGCGTCTTGTACTCTTTGATCAGCGACAGCGCGACTTTGGGACCGATGCCCTTGACAGGGTCAACGTAGTCGCATCCGAGCAAAATGCACAGATCGATAAATTGGTCGCGTTCCATCTGCAAGCCCTCCAGAACCTTTTCGAGGTGGATCTCCTGTATTGGCTCTTTACGCTGCTCCGAAAACGTCAGCTTGCGCAGCAGCACCGGTGCGTTAAACGTCAGCGTGTCCATGTCCTCTGATGCGGCTGCGTAGACTTTGCCAGCACGCGCGAGCTCCGCACACTGTGCTTCGGCCTCTGTCGGTGCAATCAGATAGGGGACACCCATGAGCTTCAGGAGACGCTGTGCTTCGGCGTTATGTTCCTTAGTAACGCGCACAGTGCGCCGGCTGAATTTCTCAACCTCCTCCGCTGTTCCCGTTTCTTTGGCCTCCTCGTGCGACTCCTGCGCCTCGCTCTTGCGCTGGAATCGCTTCGCTAGCTCGCCCGACTTGAGCTTTGGCGGCGCGCCGTCAAACACGTACAGTGGCTTGATTCCATTGTCGACGATGCGCAAAGTCCGGTAGAACATGCCCATTAGATGCGATGTAGTCTCTCCCGACTCAGACATTAGCTGCTCTCCGCCGCTGCGCACGGCGATAAGGAACGAATATAGTGACATGGAAGCATCGATCGCTACTTTGCGCCCGAACCTGGAATGACCGTCAGTCGAGCCAGCTTCCGGCCAGGTGGGATGTCGTACTGGTTTTTGATTTCGCCCTCTTTGATCGCATCGGGGCAATTTTCCTTTAGGACCTGGTAGAGATGCTTGATGCCCATATTGATCGATTTCTGCTGCTGAAAGCACAACGCGACGGCACGCGACGGCACGCGACATTACGGCATGTGACGAGCTGCAACATGACGTACTGTGGGGAAGGGTGTGGGGTAGCGGCCCCCACCAATGGCGAACGACAAGAAGACAGAGACATTCTGTAATCCAGTGCCAGGTCATCATAGGTAATCGATAGGACCATAGGGTATTGGTCATAACCGTCTCATTGAAGATAGTCTGTTGTCAAAGCTACCGAAAAACTTGCCGTGCATAAACTTCCACTCAACCATCTCCCATCAGCCTTGCCTAGACGGCGTACTTCCTCGTCCATTCCCGGGCCGTAGTCTCGTAGCGAGCACGGTCCGTCTTGTAGACATGTGCAATTTCAGGCACAAGCGGATCGTCGGGATTCGGGTCCGTCAACATCGAGCAAATCGAGAGCAACACTGTTGCCCGTCAGCCACCCATCGAGCGCAGCACCAAGTCCACTCACCTTTTGAGATTGTAAGCGCTGGGCTCCATTGATCACGCAAAATGTCCAGACAGATTGAGCCGTTGCTGTTGATGTTCGGATGGTAGATGCGCGTGGTGAAGTTGACCTTGGGCGGCTTGAAGGGATAGTCTGTAGGGAAATGAATGGCGAGGAAAAACACTCCGCCTGAGTATGGTGAATCTCCAGGCCCCATGATTGTCGCTTGCCAGTGGAACTGCAGCCGTTAGCCTCTTTCATCTCGCTCCAGCTTGCATTGCACTGACAAGATCATCTCCTATCGGCCCCGCGCTGCATGATGAAGGGGGATCTCGGCCGAGATCCGTCAGTTCTGTTGCTGTCAGTGTTGTACAGAGTACATCATAAGCAGAGCGTCGCACCCTTGTTGATACCTGTTCGGTCTGGTTAGCGACATGTATGGAAAAGCGCAAGGCCGCACTCACGCTTAAGAGCCATTGCAAGCGATGTGTTCTTCTGGGGACTGTAGTGGAACGTGTGGAAATGCGTTTGGAGTCGAAGTCACGTTTCTTTCTGCGTACGGGGAGTGTTGCAAAGAACAAAAGCAGCTGCGTTTCTCATGGGCGGCACTTCCCGTCCTGTCTTGGCATCATGACGTAAGTTGATTGGGCCGAACCCTGCCCCGTTCCCCACCCCTATTTGGCGGCCTGTCACTATGATGACTAATGTCATATTCTAGACAATCAGGAGTTCATCTCTGGGAATAGAGTATTGTCAAGCAGTAGCTTGTCACGGCTTGGCAACTGCTCACACAAATGCCTGAATTCCTGTGATGGCCCGTCCCAATATAAGAGCTGCAAAGCTGTCAGCGCATACGGTCAACGGCCAGAGAACTCACAGTGAATATCGCTCTGGCCCTCATACGTCTGCGTCACGAACAAGTTCGCCACATGACGCCCAATGTGATACTCGTCGCTCACGGCATTCCCCCCAAATATCTCTTGCAAGTGTCTTGCATTGATGAGAGCGCGGTCGCAGTTCTGCCGCTTAATCATACTGATCATTTCTGGGACTGATTTACCCGCATCTTTCAGTCGTCCAACCTGAATTGCGGCTAAAATGCCATAACTCGCATCTGTAGTGGCATCTGCGAGTTTCTTCTGCACCAGCTGATATTTGGCAATGGGGTTGTTTTTAAATTGCCGACGATCGAGTGCGTATTCTCTCGTGCGTGTGATGCAGTCTTCAAGAGCGCCGATGACACCCCAAGCTATGCCGTAACGGGCACTGTTAAGGCAGGTGAAAGGCCCACGCAGCCCTTCAGCCTCGGCTAACATCATCTCCTCTGCAACAGGCACCTCATCCATCTGGATCATGCCAGTGACTGATGCGCGGAGTCCAGTTTTGTGTGCAAGTTTGGGAGTCTCCAGAGTCCAAGGGGGGCATTGGTCCCGTTCTATAAGAAAACCCTTAATCTTGCCGGTTTCCTGCAGCTTTGCCCAAACAAGGTGAACGTTCGCAATGGGACTATTTGTTATCCATGTCTTTGTTCCACTTAGACTGTAATACCCCTTCTTCCTGGGATGCTGCTTGGCTACGGTCTCCATACTCCCCGGGTCGGAGCCGTGGTTGGGTTCAGTGAGGCCAAAACATCCAAGAATGTTGCCCTTTGCCATTTCAGGAAGGAACTTTTCCTTTTGTTCTTGGGTTCCGAACGCATCTATACCGCCCATAACGAGCGATGATTGGACTGACATGCCCGAGCGATAGCCCGAATCTACTCTCTCCACTGCACGAGTGATGAGACCTGAAGCTACAGAGGAGACGCCAGCGCATCCGTAGCCTTGGATTGTGGGACCCAAAAACCCAAGCTCACCCATTTCTTTCAATATAGTTTTGTCGTAGTCCTCGTTTCGATATGCCTCTGTAATTGGGTTAGACTGGTTCATGATTTTTCATTGAGTTGATACCAAGCACCCGAGGCTGCAATCGTTCCTGACAATATGACTCTGCCGTTTCAGCGATGGCGATTTCGTCTTCTGTGAGCAAGTTAAGTGTTCCAAGTGGGTCCTTCCAGTTAAATGCGCCAGATGAGAGCTGTTGTCGTTGGGTCGCGAACTTGAGCCTACCTGGCCGATCGAAAGATCTTATCACACGACCTCTGAGCATAATGCAAATAAATGGCCTGGTGTTCGTCAAACAGTGTACTGCGTTGCACACGCGGGGAATTAGGCCGCGGCGTGACGACACGCGGAGATGCCGGGGAACAAGATCCGCTGATTTGGCTTTCAGTTCGGGTTAGTCACATTTCGATCGCAACAACTAATCGATAGTCTTTTAGTGGCATCTTGCCATGCTCACACTCACAGCATAACAGCTACCATGAGAATTTTCTTCTCATATCATAGTATGTTGTCAGTTCACTGACTCCTAAATTCCTAACTCTATGCAGTGGAAATCTTGCTTGTGCCTTCGAATCGCTTTGCTTCTCTTACCTCCTCCTCAAACTCTTGTAGCAGCCGAAGTTCGCTGCCAGTGAATAGCCCAGCAATAAGCCCATGCAAGATGCCCGTAGTCAAGGCCAATGTACTCGCCAATGCCAAGACAAAGGCCATCCAGTTGCTTGGCGTCCACCATATACCAACCAAGCACCCTATTGAAACTATCGGAGACAATAGAAGGTGTATCATTCCTATTTTGCGTACCTGTTCTTCCCGAGCACGATAGGATGATATCAAGAACAATATTTGATCGTGTATGTCTGTCTGTGGTGTTTGATGACACTGGGTGAGCGGAACAGTTCCAATAGAGTCAATGGCAAAGGAAGCCTCAACTGAGAAATGATCGCTAAGAGAGCATTCAAGTCCTGGATGCATCCCCGTCATTCCCACCTTGACATCTTTCACACCCCAATTATCTCCTTTTTCAACCTCCCTCACGGGCGGAGAGAAAAAGATGTAGTCCAACCTCTTCGCTCCGGCATCTGGCGCACCTGGGTCAGGGGTGAATGGTTTTCTTGCTCTCTCATTCTTACTCCATCGCCACGAATTTAGCCTGCTGTCGCAAGTTGTGCCGTACTTCTCAAGTGCTTCTTTCGACGATATCACATCCGCTGTCTCTCGAACAGAATCAGGCTTAGCAACGATCCATGCATCAAACACACTGCCCCTTCCAACGACCACTTTATGCACTAGGCTATTTGGGAGGGAATTAAAGTCGCCCATGCCAATGACCAGGCTGCCTCTATCTCTCGCATCACGCATGAGCCTCGCAATCTCCCAGGCCTGGGCAACACGATGCGTAGCATAACTGTCTTCTGTCTGCCAGCCATACGGCGCATGCAAGTGCGTGTTGAACACCTCAGCCTGCACACCGCCTCCCAAATTTATCCTCGCCGATGCAACGCCCTTGCCAACGTACCAGTCGCCTCTAAAGAACGCCTGCGGTCTTCCATTCAACGAATAGGCATGCATCCTGCTTTCCACAATGGGATACGCAGAAAATATTGCAAGTCCGCTACCAAAAATTCCGCTATAGTAGAATTTTGCATACGGCAGAATTTGGGAAACAGATTGGCGGATTGATCGATAGTCGGCTTGTGTCCAACATTCTTGCAGTGCAACAATAGATGGGCTTGGTGTGAGTGAGGCAAGCGTTTCTCCGATTAGAGCGAGACGTGCACTACGGTGCTTGGAGATGTATTTCAATCCCCAACAGTTGAGCGTTAAAACGTTGAGAACCCTAGGTGAGCTGGAAGAGGGTTTCTCGGGCATGGACATCTGGTAAGGAGATGTTGGTCCTCGTAAAGCAGATCGACTGGTTAAAAATTACCACTGGCGTTATTCAATCGTCACTGTAACCCCCGATAGTCCACTTATTTCCTTGGCTCATGGCTTTTAACTCCCTGGCTGCTTACATAATACAACCAAACTTCTTCACATGTGGATCATCTTCCTGTCAGCCAAGACTCAAAAGCTTATCTATCGTACAGGTTTGATCCATGGGCTGATTCAAGACCATGTTTCATCCTAGATTAGCTCGGGTTACCGAATAGCACATGTAGTCAGCGCTAGCTTGCAAAACGTCTGCGGTTGTGATGGTATAGCCCGCACAAAGTTGCGTTTCCTGGTTACGTACGTCACAAGCCTATAGCTATTAGAGGTACATTGAGGGACCACAGCCTTGGCTTGTTTGGCAGGACACTGTGGAAGTTACTAGGTGGCACTCCCCTCCACGGCGCTTGTGATTGCTTACCCAGGGCTACCAGGCAGTCAACCTAAACAGACCGGCGCAACTTTGTTCCACATCCGATCCACAAAAAAAAAAAAAAACCAGGGTCCTTCACTTTTTTTGAGGGCAGTTGTATGAACCAAAGACTGGTCGTGATTTTGACTCTTGTGTAATCGGGAGGCGCTGGCAGGGGCAAAGTGTGTCAGCCCTCGCATGATGCAGTCATCAATGACGACTTGAAGCAGACTAGCACTGACCTTCGTAAGCAACCTACGGCAAGCGACTGCCAACAAGGAATGCCCATCTGGCCGAGAAGCAATCATTCTTACCTGTGGCTATAGTACGTCATCAAACACGTCAACATGGTCCATGATTCGATCAAATGTTTGCTTCCTCGGCTCGCCAGGTCCAGATCTAAGCTCTGAATTGCAGCTCATGTCACTGCCACTGCCTGTACACTGTGAAGCTAGCCCCATTCGGAAGCCGGTTACCATGGTGAGGGGAAGTTGCAGGCAGAGACACAGCTTGAAATCTCGACCTGCACGGAACAAAAGGAGAGGCAAGGGTTTTTTTTATACACGTCGTATCGTCATAGGAATCGTCATCTGCCTCCTTTCTCAATCAATTCATTCGTCAATCCAGCCTTTCATCGTCCCTCTCTCAGTCATTTGATACCATTTACCCCTCTTCCCCGCCAACTATTTTCTTACTCGGGTCGGTTAACCCTGTTCGGGTGCGGGCTTTTGGAATTCTCGTGTTCAACAATCTCCCTGAGGCGTCCCCAGAAGGCAGCGGACCCATTGGAGCCCTCGTAGTCTGAAAGGTGTCTGCGGGGGAAAGTGTTACTCTGCACCCGCTGGCGTTCCCGTTCATGAAAGTGAAACGGCGATCCTAGCCGGGGAACGGGATCGGCCTTCAATCTCGGGAGAGTGTTCATCAACCCTGGTCTTCTTCCGGGGAAGGAATTGTCTTCCGGCGTGATGGCTGACGGTCCTGTAGGCTTAAACGGTGTTGACCCAGACACGGAGAGCCCCGGTGTTATCGACGAGGTGAAGACATCTTCCCCTGTGTGGATTTGAGGCTGACTTCGGAAATAGTCAGGCAGAACGGGACGCTTAGGCTTGTCTTCGTCAGACCGGAACCGCCGCTTCAACGACGAGCGCGGCATTGTCGGTGCCCCAGATGACGACTCGAATGGTGAGGCCAACTGTCCCGTACGGCCAAGGGATCTGGTGCCCTCCATGCTTTGCAGAAGGTGCGAGCGATCTTTGCCACCGTCGTCATTGAAAGGTGAAGCAAGCTGCAGATTATCTTGGAGAGACAAACTTTTCTGATGAGCCTTGGCCTGCGAGCGATGGATGCGAGCAAACCAATCCTTTGGCCGCTGCGGAGCCACCAGGGCCGGCGGCGAAGAGGCAAGCGGCTGTTTCCCTCGACTTGTCAGCTGTGCCAGGGGACCCTCTGGTTGCATGGACGGAGCCGTTGCTGTGGCCAATGACACGCTCAAGTCACGGCTGGAAAAGGGCTCAGCTGAATTCACAGACGGCACCGTCGATGTGGGTAAGGAAGGGCCCTCCGTGCGACCCATTGAACTGTCCTCTGCCAGGAACGGTGACGGAGTGCGCATTCTCAAGAGACGGGAGTAATACGGCGCAACACCCGCACGACGCTTGCATAAATACCTCAGCCTCCGGCGTGTGGCAGAATCTGAGCGCGGCCAAAACTGCATCCTGTCTGCGGCTGCCCTGAGTGTAGCATCCTCACCGTCAACCAGCATAGGGCTTACGCTCCGCGACGCCTGTCTACCGCTCCACGTCCGCCGTGCTTTGGATGCAACGCGCGTACACAATCCCAGCGGCGGAGCCGTGCCGGGAAGGGACTTAAAAGGCGTCAGACGAGGATCAAGAAGATGCTCCATGTATGTGCGAAGCAGATGATCATCCATGGACTGCGTCCACTTAGGGCTGCGGTGGACTTTGATACGCTTCGCGCTTGGAGAGTCACCATGTTCAAGGAAGAAGGGAGGCCCCTCAGGGAGGCTCTTGTCTGTGAAGTCGACGAATGGATCGCCATGCGCGCCATCAGAATCGGGAGAAGTGCAGCTGCCACCTGTGCCTCCAACATACGGCGTCGAGTAGGATGAGCTACCACACGACGAGATGGACGAGTCTGAGAGCGAAGAGCAGATGGACTGCGAGCGTTCACGTCCGCCGCCCGGAGCGGAGCGGGAGAGGCTGAGCCAGTCACCGGGCGTCGTCGGCGGGGGCGGAGTGACCTTGCGGTTGTCGGTTTGCATCGGGGTAAGGAGCCGCTCCATACGAAGGATGGGTGGGTACGGTGTGCAGCTCGACAGCGAACCGAACTGTGATGATGCCAGCGGTGATGGGTTGCCGTCATCAGGCTCCGACATTTCGATTGACGGAATCACAGGCCCGGCGGAAGGCATATCGCTAAGCTGCTCCTCCAAAGTCGGGAAGCGGCTTGCCCTACGACGTCGGATCTTGAAAGCTTGCGCCGGACGAGGCGGCGATGGAGGGGTCTCTGTGGACATTTGGTCGACATTTTGGTGAGAAGGAGTATGGGGACGGGGGTTGTCGAAGCTCGGCAGCGAGCTCTCAAAACCTGGAAAGGCATCCTTCAACGATGGACGCGACGGCGCCATTATGCAAACACAAGGGACCGTTGGAGGCTGAGTCGCGACAAAGTGCAGAGCTGCAAAAACTTTGGATCGAGTCGGGAGCGCGCAGTCACCGGTGCAAAGGGACCGTGTCACGACGCGCAAAACGCAACAGGTGAAGTCGCCACGCAGCGCAACGTGATGGATGAGGGCCACGCCTCGGTCGTTTCTGCCAGGCCAGATGCGCCCTTAAACGCGCCCGTTTGAGTTCAAGCCAGGCGAGTCTCTGTGGTTGGGCGCTCGGTCTGGGGGAATCGCGGATCGCACGCGCTCGGTCGCAAAGCCACAACAACACGCGCGATTTCAGTTGCGCGACAGCGGAAAATCGCAATGGTTAGACAGCAACGAAGGTCGCGACGCGTGGGCCGCGCGGGATATGCCTGTTCCCAGCCTCGCGTAGGTTCAGAAGTGGGTGATGGGGGGAGCGCAGAGGCAAGAGGCCAAGGATAGGCGGCGGGAAGCGCGGGAAGCGCCCCGCACGGACTCGTACACATCACATGACAGCCCAGGTGGGGCACTCGCCCTATCATATCATCTCATACAACCGTCGAAGAAAAACGCTCGAGGATGATGCACATACATATGCAATAGCAGGTTGTACAGCATGATTCCGACTCCTCACGCGCGGGCCCTGCAGCTTCGGAAGGGGACCTGTAAATGTACATTGTATTCTATCTTATACACGGCTGAGAATATGATCTAGAAACCTACAATGCTCCAATGATACCGGGAATTCCCTCAGATTCAGAGGTACTTCTTGGGAAGGTTGTTCCTCCTTCGTTTGTACAAGACATAGCCGCCAGCAAGCGTGACTTGCACCGCAAGCACGCCCAGCAAAAGCAACCTTACATTAGGCAGGGCGGCAGTGATCACTGTTTCAAGCATTAGCCACTGCATAAGCCACAGATGTGCAAAGAAAAACCTACCATCTTTCAAGGTGCCAGGAAGATGTTCGGCGATGCCGCCTTTGATGCCCTCCACGGCCGAGCGAAGGTCATTAATACTCTTGCCGTAGTCCTTGGTCTGTCCGATATCCCGCTGGATCTGCGATAGCGTCCTTTCAAGCCCCTCCAGACGTCTGCGCAGGT
This sequence comes from Piedraia hortae CBS 480.64, assembly GCA_010093745.1. NCBI lineage: Eukaryota > Fungi > Ascomycota > Dothideomycetes > Capnodiales > Piedraiaceae > Piedraia > Piedraia hortae. Next base: position 403,445 of record MU005963.1, read on the forward strand.
CACCGAGCGCATCCGGAAGCCCGTCAGGCATCTTGTTTCCACCAGTCTGAGCAGCGCTGCCCTGTGCCGCTACAGCCTGTATCACTTTTTCGTGCTTGTCGTCGACTTTCCTGCCCAGAATGGATATCTCTAGCAGCGCGTTGGCAACTTGGTGCGACAGGCCTTGGATGCGGTTGTGGAGATCGGTGAACTGCGCAGTGGCGCCAACGATGCCTTCGGCGTTGGAATCGGCAAGTGCCTGGGGACTGCCGGGGAAAGAATCGATTTTGGCATTATTTCCGCCCGTGATGGGTTGCTGCTGCTGTTGATGAGGGCTCTGACCGCCACTTCCGACGGTCGCAATGAACGCGTTCATCTCAAACGAGTCCGGGTTCTCACCCGTGGCAGCCGTGATGCCAAACGTATAGCCCTCTGGCAATGCGACCTTTTCCGTCTTGAAGCATTCTCTCCCATCGATAAACACGGCGAAGCCGGTGGTCCCTCCATGCTCGATGCGTAATTTACTCTGCCGCCCGAGGTTGCGATAAGAATAATCGCAGTGGCCGAACGCCAAGCTCTCGGGGTTGCTGTGCTTGTTGAAGTTGACAGTCCCGTCGTTGAGGAAGCCCCGAATCTTTCCTCCACTGCCGCCGTAGGGATCCATGACCAGCACTAACCCATCAAATTGCTCGACCGTGTACGCGCTATTGGAGCCCACTGAGTTTTTGTCCTTGACATACCACAGGTTCAGGTTGCCGGTGCCCTGCTCCTGGCCAGAGGCGCGGAAAGACAGTTCAATGGACCATTGAGGGCTGCTGAGAGGCACATTGGCCCACATAGACCCACGTGTGTTACCGGGCACGGGAGGTGTGAGGATTATTCGGTCACTAAGAATCTGCGGGATGTGGTTCTGTCCGCCAAATGTCCATCCCGGCACCTGGTAGGCACCACGGTTTCCCGGAAAGGGTATCCGATGACCGAACGACACTTCGTCTACGGTGCGCTGGGCCGAAGTGAGTGTCAGCAGCCACAGGAGCGGCAGTACAATCAACGACGAGCGCATGACGATACCCGATCGTCGGTGGAAGGCCGTTGGAGAAGGGGATCAGGGTCGCGAGAGGTCAAACGTTTCAAACGTCCAACCCCGGAATCGCTAGCTGTCAGTTATGTAATTACACGTAATGAGTTACACGCTTTTACTTCCGCTCTTGTCCTGTTTGGCTGATGTTCAGACCCAGGCCTTGGGTGTCGAGGTAGACGCGGTTGTTGCTCTTTTCCAGAATCGACGCAATATTCTTAGCGTTCTCCATCTCTCGCAGTTCAACGTACGATCGGCTCTTCTTGATAGCGTCCCCAATCAGCTCGGCAGAACGAGCCTCACCCTGGGCTCGGACAATGTTCGCTTGCTTCTCCTGCCGCGCTTTGTCTACGACAAATGCCGCACGTTGCGCCTCTTGCTGAGCAACCTGCTTTGCCTCGACGGCAGCAGTGAATTCTGGCGAGAAGGATAGTTGCTGGAAACGTTAGCGAGGCCCAGAAATAGAAGTATCTTACTTACCGTCAAGGAAACATCGTCCACCATGATATTGAATCGTGCCGCACGCTTCACCAGGTTGTCACGTACCAGTCGCGACACGCTCTCACGTTGCGTAATCAACTGGCTAGCATTGAACTGGGCTACAACGCTCTTCAGGACCTCATTGACAATGCTCGGCAGCACTCTCTCATCGTAGTCCCGACCGAGAGTGCGGTAAATTTGCGGCAGTGCATCGACGCGCGGCCGCGACAGAACACGACAGGTGATGTTGACCATCTGCAGGTCCTTAGTCCCCGTCAAAGAGGGAATGCTGCGCGGCTTGGCCCGGACATCGTAATCGATTGGCGTTTCGAACCACGGAATGCGGATGTGCGTGCCTTCGTTATAGATCTCTTTTCCAACGCCACTTATTCGAGTGTATTTGATCGCACGATGACCACCATCCACTGCAACTTCGTCAGTCCTGGCCCATAGGCCTCATTGTTGGGAGTCTCGTACCGTTGAAGAGGGCATTGTTGAAGAGATAGACTCCGCCAATGAGTAGTCCAAGTCCCAAAGCTCCGGAGAGAGCGCCTTTAGGTCCTCCACCGCCGCCGCCGAACCTATGCCATGTCAGCCACGCGTCGCTCGCTCGGGACCATACCTGCCTCTGGCCCTGCTGCTGCATGCGTTGTATATTTTTCTGGAACGCTGCCCATGCTTCCCGTGGGTCGCTCATTTTTGGCGACAGTAGGACGTTTACCGGTGAGTAACTGTCAACGAATCGCGGCGAAACTTTACGGTTATTTACGCTTTACCCGCGGCACTTCCGCAGTACGTGACCACCATCTAACTACCCACCAACTTCAGCCCGTACCCCGGCTTGAACCATTCTCTAATCACATCGTCAAACACCGTACTCGCCAATGTTTTTGCCTCTGCTGTAGACTTGCCCCTGGCCTCGAGGTATATCTTGATCTTTGGCTCTGTGCCGGAGCTCCTGACGGTGAAAACGACATCTTCCAGCTCACACGTAATCATCTGCGTCGCAGGGTCGGTTGGTAGGTCCGGTCTTCCGTCTGCAATGGAACTATCGTATCCCACCGTGAGATCTCTCCAACGCAAGATTTCCCTCTTCCCTATCTGTCTCGACCTCTCCTTGCGAATCTGGCCAAAAACCGTCTCTGTTACGTCCTTGGATGGGGTAATCAAGTACGTATTAACATCCTCAAAGTAGCCATACGTCTTGTACAGTTCTTGCAATTTTCCCCAAGGTGTCAAGCCCTGGTTTCTTTGCCAGAATTGCCGTGCGCTCAAAAACATAGCAGCGGCTGCAATGCCGTCTTTATCCCACACCACAGAAGGAAACATGTAGCCAATGGCTTCTTCGTACGCAAAGCCGACAGTATATCCCTCCTCTGCCAAGTCCTGAGCCGCGTTGCCGAGCCACTTGAATCCTGTGAGTGTTTCTTTGAAGAAAAATCCTTCCTTGGCTGCCATGGCAGCAAGCATGCGAGAAGAGACGGTAGATGCGAGCATGGCTAGCTTATCATACTTGTCTGGATAAATCTCAAGGACGTATGAAGCAAGTAAAACACCCATCTGGTTGCCCGTGAATTGACGCCAAGTCCCATCCCCAAGCTGTTCAGCGGCTGCGAAACGGTCTGCGTCAGGATCGTTGGCAATAACAATACGTGATCCGCACTTTGATGCTGCGGCAAATGCCTGATCCAATGCTCCTTTTTCTTCGGGGTTGGGAAAAGGGACCGTGGGAAAATTTGCGTCTGGCTTCGCTTGGGATTGCACAACATTGACCACTTGATTAGGAATTCCCAAGAGTGTCGTGATACGGAGCATGAACGGCAGGCCCACGCCGTGCATTGGCGTATATGTAAAACCCTCCCATTCGCCCTTGGATGGGGAAGAGACAAGCTGGCAGACTGCGGCTTCATACCCCTTGATTGCATCGGAATCGATTCTCTTCACATTGTCATTTGTATCGACCAGAGTGTCGTCCCAACATTTGACCTCCCCAACCTTTGCAATCTCGTCACTGATTTCACTATCTCTGGGAGAAAGAATCTGGCACCCGTTCCCCCAGTAGACTTTGTATCCATTATCATTCTTTGGGTTGTGGCTCGCAGTCACCATGACGCCCGCCGCAGCACCGAACTGTCTTACGCTGAACGTTACGAGGGGCGTGTGGATGAGGTCTTCAAACCACAACACAGTGAAGCCATTGGTAAGAAAAGCTGTGGCGGCGAGTCGAGCAAAGCGCTCCGAGTTATGTCTTGCATCGTGACCAATGACAACTGCATTGGACTGGAGATTCTGTTTTAACAGATAGCTTGCCAGCCCCTGTGAGGCTTGCAGCACCGTATAACTGTTCATGTGTGCAAACCCGGCCTTCATGTTGCTCCTGAGACCGGCAGTGCCAAACGTGATGCGCTCACTCAAGCGGGAGCGCAGCTCTGATGCATTATTGCTGTTCAGGAGGTTGGTTATCTCAGCACGGGTTGAGGCATCTCTGTCCACAGCAAGCCAGTTTTTGACGAGGTTTTTCAAGGTGTTTGACGATTCCATTTCGTTGTCCATTGTTGGGACCCTTTATTATTTCGGTGTTTCTGGACGTGTCCATGTAGTCGGCAAGGTTGTACTCCGTGGTTGCCTGATTTCTGCTGAAAACACGTGAGATGGAAGATTGTCAATTGATCTTCTATCTGACTACCCACTGCAACAAAACTCACGTGAATATTAGGGTATCATCTTAAGTCAAACAAAACACAGCAAACGCTCCCTTGATGGGATAAAAACTCCTCACGGGAAAATGTCATGGTCACGGTGGCTCGTCCGTAAAATTTCCGCCAGGCAATCCACCTTCTTCAGCCATTTGTTCGTAGTATTCTGACGGCAAAGGTACAGGCGGATTGTCGCCGGCTTGGCTCATGAGGTTACATTGCCCGTGCAGCAAGCATATCTGTTTGCGTCCCAGGCGCTTGAATTTGGGCCCCGTTGGTCCATTTACGTAATGGTATTGCCCGGCAAAACGGTATTGACGATCATCCGAGAGACGGTAGTATTTGTCGCCCCAGTGCCCGTTGAAGTCTAGCCAACTGACCGGCGCCCTTGGATTTGTCGATGCAGTCTTGAAGCTCTTAGTCGTGGTGTTATAGTGAAAGGCTTTGAAATTGCGAGCGGGATCCCACAGCGGTCCACGATCGGTCTGATCATGGAGCAGGCCAAATGGCAGTACGAACGGATGCAGTCCAGCGTTAGGATACATTGCATGTGACCCTGTAGCTGAGTAGACTACAGGTCGTTTTGCCGCTTTGTGCGCGGTTGCATTGCTCCACGTTCCCAGCATGATTGAACTGCCATCGGGATTCGGAAGATATCTCTCAAGCGCCTGCCATTCGTACGCAGCGCCGAAATTGTGTTCTGATAAGAAAACCCCCACTGGCTTGCCATCCTGGAATCTGATCATCGTGTGTTCCCAATCACCAACATGGTTGCCAAACCGGATTCTGAATACCTTCAAGCCGAGATTGTAAGAATAGAAAAAGAACCAAAATGCATCCACCGTGCCATTGCCCTTGTCGACAACGACTAAAATTGCAGGCGCACGGGATTTTCCAAGCTCATGGGAGTGTTCAGTTGAGAGGTCGCGCCCATGCATCCGACGACGTAGATCCAACTTGGGCCCTAAAGGCGGATAGTTTGGGTCTATACAGTCACCATGGATTGGGTTACAAGCTTGGCCACAATGCTGCTCGCCTTTCCCACACCAGCCATGCATCGAACAACAGTTTCCGAATCTGCTGCCCTTGCAGGTAAAGCCGGTGTTGCCCCCACATGTACCATCTGGAGAAGGAATGGTGTCTTGGAGAAACCCTGATGTTTGTTCAGCTTCGGCGGACAAGGCCGGCTTGTCCACTTCGTTGGGTTTGTTAGGGCCTGTGGGCCAAAGAGTTGCCTGAACATTCTTCTGGGCCCTGGGAATGTTGGGGATATTGTGCGTGCTCGTCAGCCACTGCGGGTCATTTTCAACGTTGTCCTTGCTATGCAGGTACACGAACCGGCCGTGTTGACCATCTGTACGGATGTTGAATTCATTCAATTCGGTAAAGTTCAGATTGTCTGGCAAGTCTTGAATCTCGTGATAGTTCAGATGCGGCGAAGTGTGCATCAGATGCTCGGCAACATCGCTGGGCCAGAACTTTTCGCCCGAAAACAGATGAACATACGGCGCATGGTCCAGTATATACTGCGGAATGTACCGAGATCTCGTCTCCTCTCCTGACCATGTTGCAGGATCATCGTCGCCAGAATCCCAGAAATCGACATTTTCGGGCAGCGATGCCTGTAAGAATCCCATGACGCCCTTGACGTTATGCCACGTCCAAGCGTAGCGGTTCAAGTGCATGGTTCCGCACAGACTAAACCATCGGCACAGTTGGCGGTCAAGCCAATGCTTGCTTGTGTTGATCCAAGCTGCATTTTCGATATCCTCGGTTGAAGTTCTACTTCCACCAAGATGGACGCAGAGGCCCGAGATGATTAGATAGACGATGGCTGCCGCACAAAAGCCAAAAAACCATCCTCGTCCGAGCCAGCGCATGTGCGTCGAGTATTAGTGCAAAGAACCTGGGTATGACGTGCTTTGTATGCAGCTTTGACAGCAGTCCAACTACCGTATCATAGGGTTTCACAACGAATAACGATTGCGTTTGACAAGGGATATGAAGGCGCAGAGTGGAAACATGGGCGGAGGATTTATTTGTTATGGTCGAAACAATTGAAGCAACCAGTCCGGCTAGATGGCACAGCACCGATCTGTTATATGCACTATCTTAGAGCAATACAAGGCTGTTAGCCTACCGAGCGGGACGTGCACAGTGTCTACTTCTCTGATTGGTGGAGTTTGCGGGGAGCAGCGATGCCGGCATGTGAATTTTCACTTTAGCTCACCGCCCTACGATACTCGCTCCTACATACTGCACGTTGTCACCTTCGCATTCAAGCCACTGAAATGGCCCTGTTTTGAAGCATACCACATGCACGAGTTGGATGTCGTTTTGAACTCAATAGTTTCCATATATAGATGTACGCTACCGCAGCACACCCGATTGTTGGTGCCGGTTGGGTTGTATGACGCATCACATTCATTAGACTACGGGAGGCTGATACTTGTCTGAAATGGTTGGCGTGACGGCGCGGCGCGGCCCACCAACGCTTGGCTTGGCACACACACGCACATGACTCGGGAAAGCATAGGGAAAACCCTAACCATGACTGAACAGAGGGAATGGGAGTACGAATACGAATATCATGAAGGGGAGACAGAAGATATCTACTTCACGTTGGACCTCAGCACACATGTCGACAAGAGCACCAAAGCCCCGTCGACTTTTACCAGGCAATCCCGGAACAGGACTAAAAGGAAACGTGACAAGGTGCAAGAATCTGCAGAGGCTAGCGCAAGAGCCGATTCAACGGACACAGGCCCCAGCCAACTGCAGATCCTGGGACTCCACACGACCAGCCCGGTGGTCCAATGCGACAACCAGTGCTTTGAGTGTGAGTGGTATACCGACTTTGGCGCCCAAGTCTACATCTCTGAGCCCGGCATTGTGGAGCCCGTTCTGCAAAAAGGGCGTTGTATCGATGTAGTTGGCGTGTCTCGGCTAAGGCTCGTTGGCAAGCCGGTCGAGGTGGCAATGTCCGGACCCAAGCCGAAAAAAGCGAAAAAGGCAATGGTCGAGCACCAACGCGTGCACCTAGGAATCATAGCCGAGAGCTCCGACGACGAAGAACCCGAGCCACCTCTTGGCGAGCGGGCCCAGGAACATGCTTCTTTCATGGAGAACTTGGTGGCAGAACAAACAAGCTCTGCGCAAACACACAGCTCGTTCTTATCCCGCCTGCAGACAATAAGTAGATAAACACACTGAGATGATCAAATCCATCTACGCAAACATGGGGACTGCTATCCCTCTGATACTGGAAAGTAGCTCTAAAACGAATTTACGCCAACGCCAGATAGGCGCTGCTAATAACATCAGGTCTGCAAATTTTCGAACCATGAATCCCTGGAAGAATTCGGCGCGATGATCATGGTCATTGCAACCGGCAAAAGTCAACCCTTGCGCTTCTAGCTGCTTGGATCGCCTTTGCCTGCAGTGCCTGGGCCGCCTGCTTTGTTCATCCAGCCGAACCAGCTGCCACGATTCGCCGCTTTCCGTTCTCTTTCCTCCTCGGCTGCTTCTTGCACCAACCTCAGGGGCCTAGGCTTCGACCCTACCATCACCGCTCCCCCCGCTCGACAGTCCCGATCAGAGCTTGTAGTGCTCCGAGAAGGTGAGGTTTGCCCGCGTAACTGGTCATCTCGATCCATGCAAAGTCGGTCAGTGCTGGTACGCATGATGCCGGGCTCAACTGCCGAACTGTGGCGCGCTCGGCCTTCCCGTTGCTCATGGGCTGGACCTTCAGTCTCAGAGATGGGTGCTACTGATGTTCCAGATGTTCTCCGCGGATCCATTCGGCCCTGTGGCCCGGTGAAGAAGGGATTCTTCGCACCCTGCCCTGATAGGCCCGGGGAGAGGGGACCGCGAGAACCGGGCGAGTTGCCGCGATATCCCATCTCCGAGTTGGCCCTGCGGTGTCCTGCATTCCTGGACGAGTTGGACCTGCCGAGCATCACACGCGGAGCAGTGTCTGGGTTCTCCGTCAGTTTGGCCTGCTCTTCGGCTTTCCACGGGTCCGTCGATCCACCACCGGCCTGGCCTGTTGCTGGCCGCTTTCGTCCACCCATGACGCTCTTTGCGCGTTGCAATAGCCCTGTAGAGTTGTCGGGCTTGTCGTCAGCCGCCTTTTCGTCTTTGGGTGGCGGCGGGAGCTCTTTATTGGCATTTGGGGCTGTCTTCTTGCCCGGCATCATCTCCGACGTCTTGTCCAAAATCTGCTCAAACTGGTCCGACTGGAGCAAGCGAGAGATGATATTGTTGATGTAGAGTGTCAGAGCCTTGTTCTGGTCCTTTAAGCTGTTAACCTCGGCCTGTAGCTTTCTGACTTGCTCGTTGCCGTTGGAATCATCGTCGCCACCGTCCACGTCCAATTCGCTGTCGAGCTCATCGGCCAAAGTGGCACCGTTGGCATGTCGGTCCAGCGTCTGGGACGATGAGGGGCGGGAGAGGGAGGGCGGACGCAGCATATGGAGATGAGCAATGTCACCGCTCAGCGTCTTCTCGCTGAGCAGCAGCTGGAATGACTCGTTCTCCTCCATCAGCCGCGCGTTCTGTATTTTGATGTCATACATCTCCTTCTGTAGCGCCAACAGCCGACCGCCACCCAGGTTATCTGCCTCTGTGAGCTTAAGTTGAGCCTCGGCCAAATCCATCTTGAGCTCCTTGATGATCTCGTCCTTTTGCATCAGCAGCTTCGAATTGTTACGGGAGTCGCTCCGCTGCAGGCCGGCTGCCGGCGCAAAGTGCGCGGCTGGCCCTTCAGCTACTGGGCTACCGGCGCCGGAGCGGAAGCTGGACGAACGGTTCGGGTTGGGTCGCACTCCGCCATCCTCTCCCACTGCGTTGCGGAGTCCGCGCTGGGCTGCCGAATCCTGCAAACGTCGCATGGCAGCCTGCAACTCTTCCTCGCGCTGCAGTGCCTCTTCCTTCTGTTTCATAGCCTGCGCCCGCTCCGTCTCGTAAATCTGTTCCAGTTCCCGCCGCGCCCGCACGCTCTCCTTTCTCTCGAGCTCTAGCTCTTCCAGCTTCTCGCTCTGCTCGTGCGCGCGTTCCTCGACGTGGGCGAGCTCCTTATTCGCATCGTCCAACTTGTTCTGGAGTCGCGACACCTGTTTCCCAGACGCCTCTGTGGCCAATTCGGCCTGCTGCAGCTTTTCCTGCAGCTCCTCAAGCTTTGCCTGCATCTCAGCCCGCTGTTCCTCCCACGCGACAGTGTCTGGTTCGGCTGCAGGCTTCCGCAATGCGCGCGCCGATGCCGGCGTGGAGGCGCGCACGCTCTTCTTCCTGCCAGGTGCTGCGGCTGGTGAGGCTGTGGCCGCCGCACGTGAGGGGCTGCGGGCGGTTGTGGCCGTGGCAGCCATGCTGTTGGACGCGCTGGTGGAGGCAGTGCTAACGGCGGGCTTCTTCCCAGCCGAAACAGCGGGCTTGCGGGCGGCTGGAGTAGCTCCGGACATGGTTGCTAGAGGTTACGGGCGATAAACACGTGGCCTGGATCAGTTGATAGCGAGTGGAAGGATCACAAAGCCGCTCTGACCAAATACTTCTAATTGCGGAGGCCAAAGTCATAGGCGTGGCAGACACCCAAGGGCGGCCCCAAAAAACTAATTCGGGAATGGCACAGAGGAGGGCCCGTGGTGATCCTGCAATGAAGCTCCGGCAGAAGGCCCCCCCCCTGATGATGTTGACACTTAGTCCCTTAATGGCTCCGATCCCCAAAGCGGGCAAAGGCCAGACTTTGACAGCTGCAAGCACTCTCATTACAGATTGAAATGACCTGAGCCACCGCAGGGTTCAGTTTCGCGCTAGACCATACTTGACCACGCTAGGCCGCGCACTACCAGCAATGGGCTAACCTGAAGCGGAGCGGCCCGGCCCCGCCACTTTTCGCACTCCACAGTCGCCGCAACCACGTCTGTTCAGCAACCGCCAGCCCACGCTTCTCAAACAGATAACATCTAATAAAGTTGGAAATCATGTCTCGCGGCGGCACTACACTCTATGTCACCGGCTTCGGCCACGGCACGCGCGCGCGCGAACTCGCCTATGAATTCGAGCGGTACGTCACGTAACGGTCCATGATCGATCAAGACGAACTTTCTTCTCCCTCAATTCTCCGAGCACATGGCTGTGCGCCGCCCTCCTACCGCATCTCCATCGAGCGAGCAAACGGCCGGCGGCTAACCAAATCGCCTTGTCTTTGTCCCCGCGATCCTACACCGACCCCGACCGCTTGTTCGATGCCCATATCATGATGCGGAAGAGATGTTAACAAGAATACAGCTATGGTCGCCTTGTGCGTTGCGATATCCCGGCTCCTCGCACTGCTACAAGCAGGCTGTGTGTTTCCCCCGCTCATGTTTTTGCAATAGCTAACATAGCAGCTTTGCCTTTGTGGAATATGAAGATCGTCGGGACGCCGAGGATGCATACTACGAGGTCCACAATAAGCGCCTGGGTCGTGACCGTGACGATGTGTTGAAAATTGAGGTTGGTCTTTGGCACTCATCCAATCCGCCGGCACTAACCAGTCATAGTGGGCTCGTACACCGCCATCAGCTAGTTGGAGATTTGATGCTGGCCGTCCCCCGCGACGGGGTGAACGGTCACCGCGTAGTTCCCGACGCTCTCTCTCTCCGCCTCGGCGAGGACGCTATGACGATGATGATGATCGTCGCGACCGTGACCATGACCGCCGCGATCGAGACAGGGACTACGATCGCCGGGGCAGGGATCGACGCGACCGCACTCGCAGCCCTGAGGATCGTGACCGTGAGATGAAGGACAGGGAGCGTGACGACCACGTCCCTCGCGACCGCAGCGACCGAAGTGAAAAGGATTATGACCGTGATGGAGTTAATGGAAACGATGATAAAGGTAGGCGTTTGCATGAATGGGTACGTCCAGTTTCTGACTTTGTACTGCAGACAACGGTGCTTCTGGAGCCCATGACGATCTCGACACAGCAGAGTAGAGATCTGCCCACGATAGTCGCGTAAGTGAATGGTTACGGGCACTATTTCCAACCACAGGAACACCTGTAAAAGTGCATTGACTATCTTGTGCTCATACAGTGCCATCTACGTTCGAATGGATTTCGATGGAGAGCACCAGCCCTGGAATCTAACCCGATCGACTTCGAACCCTTCGTCTTCGTTGCCTCTCTCCGTTCGCCCTCCTCACCATCATTCCTTTCCCGCCGACGAGTCCCCTAACCGTTACCCCCCCTCGACCGAAATCCCTACTCGGCCGCTCTTTAACCCATCCCTGTAAGTCTCCACTAACCTGGCAGCTAAAAATCGAATTCTTTGTGTGACTGGCCGTGTAGTAAATAGTTGCACACTTGATCCAACGATAAGTTCCTCAACTGCATTCTACATGCAGCGGATATAGAACTAATTGTGCTACCTATTGCAAGTGTCGGAGGAATCGGTGGTGCAGTAAATACACCTCTTGTTGCTGTCGAGGCCCGCTTTAGAGTACTTGTGCCAAAGGCTCAGATATTCTCAAAGCAGTTTGTCACCTGTGTGCATAGGTCATTGATAACCAGCCGGAGTTGTTCCGCGAGGAAAGTTCTCCGCAACCAAAATTTATAGTGGTTTGTGAAGCAAGCTGCAAGCAAGCAGAATTCGACCGTGGCTGAAGTGATTGCAGTCGCACTCTTATAGAATAACATTGGCAATGTCCAAAACAAAACGACCACGCCCCAGTTCTGACGGCGATGGCGATAACCTGCGTGTGTCGCGGAAGCGGCGTTTAGAACACACGGAATCCGAGGCTCATCTGGCCCAATTGTACAATGACCTCGCCGATGAGATTGAAGAAATCAGATCAAAAGCCGCCATTGAGCTGGTCAAAACAATATCCACCGCTTCGCCGGAAGATATTGAGAAGTGCCTCATTCGACTGGTCAAGGGTGTTTGCAGTGGCCGTAAAGCGGCTAGGTTGGGATTTTCCATTGTGCTAACGGAAATTCTCCAAATCGTTTTTGACTTAGGATACAACAGCGGGCTAGAGAATTTTCGTCTTGGCAATGTGACCGAATTGATTGTCAAATTGACTGAGCCTGAAGGCAGGGCCAGTGGTCAAGAGAGGCGAGATTATTTACATGGCCGTCTCTTCGCCTTTAAGGCTGTGCTTTGCAGCAATGTAGTGGAGCAAACGCATCTTCATGGGAACGAATGGTTGACGTTTCTGGATGCTGTGTGCGTGCTTGGCAGGAAAAAACCGTGGATTTGGCTGGAATGCGGCGCCATGCTGTATGAATATATCCCAAAATCAAACGAGGGCCGGATTCCATCGCAAAGCTTGTCGACTCTGGTGGAAGTCCTGCGCAAAAATTATCTTTTGAAAACCCCAGAAGGAATTGCCATCTGGCTAGCAATATCTGATCGGCGTCCCAATGCGCTGCCCAAAGACATCTGGCATAAAAAAGATCCTCTGTCATCCAAGGAACGCCACGAGCTGAGAAAGATTTTGCTCAATTTTTCCTCTGAAAACGTTGACGACAAGCCAAACGGCTCGGGTTATCGTCAGTCACGGCCCAGCTTTGCATGGCAGATAATTCTTTCTCGCTCATACGGGTCCGAGAAAACGTTCAACAAAGTTTTTAAGGAAGTTGTCAACAACGGCTTGTTCGCGGACTCATCTTCGGTGGAACGCAAGGCACTCGGATTGCAAGTCGTCGGCATCGCCATTTCGACTGCTCCTGTACACTTTTTACCCCAAATACTCAGCCCAACAGTAATGGGCGTGATACTCTACCACCGAGCAGACAAGAACAGATATCTTTTTGCTGCATGCAAGTCGCTACTTGACCAAGTCTGTGAGCGAGCCAAGTCTGATCCTGGCTCATCAGCCACGTTACTTCTGGCATTGCTCAATTGCAGCGCAGCCGACCAACAAACGAAGACCAAGACTGTGGAAAACATCATCATGGCTGCTGAATCGACAATCCTGCGAGAAACGGTACCAATGATTCTTGTTCTCATAGCCCGTCCAGACGAGTCCGAGGAGCGTCAGATTGAGAACAACCGCCGCCATTCCGCTGATGCGCTTCTCTGCATTGTCCGCACCCACCGTCAACCTGAGCAACTCTTCCGGGGTACCCAACCCAGAGAGTGGCTCACTGCTCTCATTTCTGGCCTCATCCGCTCAGGTTATTTTGCATCCGCTGCCGAAGCCGATTCGACCCCTCTGACTGATTCCACACGTAACATGTTCCGCTCCCGATTGACATCTTGCCTAAGCCTTCTCTCCGACTTGCCCACAACCCAATCGATGGCAATCTTCGATTTTGTCGTAAACACGATGAAAGAGTCCCACAAAGAGCTCCACGAGCCTCTGGGCAAGGAAGCACGAGAAGCGATCAGCTCCGCCCATGCAGCGCGCCAATCCATGGTTCACACCGCCAGCGCGGCACAATATGCCCACCGAATGCTTCTGAATCTGTCCATCCTGCAAGTCTACAACAAGGAGCCTGATGCAGTGGACGTGCTCTCGGATGTTGTGGCAGGATGTTCCTCGCACTCCCACGACGGGAACGAAATTGAGGGCGACGTGTCGACTTTGCTGGTCGAGCTTGTCCTAAGCTTTGTGTCCAAACCGTCAAAGCTCTTCCGCAGGCTCTCTGAGCAAGTCTTTTCCGCGTTTGCAAGCGAGCTTACTGAAGAGGGACTGCAGTCGCTGGTAGAGGTATTGCTCCAAAAGGAAAGCATAAAAGGACAACAGGAGTTGTTTGAACACCGTGACGAAGATGACGACGGTGTAGAGGTCATTGACGGTGCGAATTCGATTGTTGAGAACAACGTTAGCGACTCCAACGGCGAATCCTCCACAGGTTCGAACGAAATAGAAGCTTTCAACGCAAAATTCGCTTCTATCCAGCGCTCTGCGTCCCCTTCCTCAGGGAGCTCCACATCAACGGTCCGCTCACGCTCCATCTCGCCCAGTGCCATGGAAGCCCACGATAACGCCATAATCGCCCACTTGCGCGCCAGCGGCGCTTCAACACAAACCAAGAACAGTAAACCAAACAAGAACACAAACAAGAAAACTGCCGCAGACGCCAAGGCGAATATGATAAACTTCAAAAACCGTGTCCTAGACCTCTTGGCAATTTTCGTGAAGCAAGAGCACGCCAACGTGCTCGGTCTTGACCTCATTCTGCCCTTGGTGCAGATGATCAGAGAAACTGGCAGCAAACCCACAGCGGAAAGGGGGTTTGCGCTGCTAAAGTCCTTGCCTGATACTTGTGCGAGGTACAAGGCGTACCCTTCGCTCACCGCTCCGGGAGAGGTGGAGCGGTGCTTTGCTCTCATTGCTTCCATCTACGCTGAACTGAAGAAAGGAGGGTCGAAAATGCATGCCGCGGCGTGTACGAAGGCAACTTGTTTCATTGCAAAGGTTCTTATTCACCACGACGATGCAGAGGGGAAGCTGTTTGAAAAGCTGGCTGTGGAGCATGCGAGGTTTCAAAGTGAGTGGTTCAGGAATCCGAAATCTAGGATTCCCAGGACTTTCTTTACCGAGTGGGTAGGCTGGGTTGTTGGTGTTAGAAAGGGTAATTGAATCGTTTGCTGTGGAGGCTCCTCCGTGTCTCATATTCATGTTCACGAGCTACACTATCAAAAACACGTTTCATAGGTCTAGGTCGTATCTACGCAGACCTCACCTGATTCAACTCCGACTCGTCGATTTTGCGCAACTTGTGCAGCTGCGGGGTTTCACCAGTCGCAACGCCCTTGGCAAGATCGATGGCTCCACCGATAATGCTCTTGCTTGATACAGCGTACTGAATGGACTTGGAGTTGACCTCGATAGTAACAATGCGAGGGTCGTCTGGACCTCCGTCGTGCTTTCCGTCACCCAAATCACCGATCCACGCCTTCAGGCTGGGAGAGTAATACTTGCGAATCTTCTCGCGATCGGAAATCACTACAGCAAGGCCAGAGATGGAGGCCCACTCGCCCGACGAGTTGAGGAAGCCAAGGTTGACTTCTGAGTGGGCGTTCAGGTCGTCCGTCTTGCCAGACTCACTGTTGGCGTGGAAAATGTAGTCGACGCCGTTGCCTTCCTTGGCAGCCAGGGCCATACAGCGGCTGACTAGCTGCCCGTTGGCAGTGCGAGTGGTCATCATGCAGAATTTGCACTTGTCAACAAACTTGACCAGATCATCAATCTTCTCCTTGAGCGGCGGCTCCTGGAGATTCTTGGCCGTGTAGGGGTCGGCGGGTTGGTTGCCCGTGTTGGTATTGCTATAAGACATGACGAACTGGGTGGCGAGAAGAGAGAGAGGTTTGAAGGTGAAGGAGTGGAGGGTGGAGGGATGGAGGGGTAGAATATTTTTACATCGATGACGTTAGAGCCCCGCAACGTCATATGCCGGCACAAGTTAGCCATCCGGAATCCAATGCCGAAACGCCCGTTACATGAAGCTATTGAACACCTCAATCGATCTTGAGAGAACTGTAGATGCGGTAAACGAAGAACCAGCTGGCGAAGAACCCGATTGAGCCTGACACATTAGCTTTGACGCTCCCAGTTGCCAGACAACACTCACCACTGAGCAGGAACCACAGAAGACTTATCAGCAGACTATAACCCAGATAGAGCAGCCCCCCTGTAAACGAGCTGAAACTCAGCATGCTTGCCCAATACATAAGGCTGTAGGCGAGAACGTAAATAGCGCTGGCTCCGCTGCTGGCAAATGCCCGCCATTGCCAATGATAATTCTCGGCGCATAGCAAAAAGTAGATCAACAAGATCGTGACTGTCGCAGACGTGACAATCAGCAACCCAAAGCTGAGGAACAGGAATCCAAACATGTAGTAGACCCTGTTGCTCCACAGAGAATTGAGGATAAAGTACAGCTCCACAAATATGGCGGCGAACGGAAGGGCGCCGATAAGAAGCATGCTTGGAACGAGCCGGAGATGGCCCTTTGCCGGTGGAATCTGACGTGGAATCTGGTTTGTCCGCACTGGAGGCGGCTGTTGGGGTCGCCTGAATCCCATCCATGAGCCGGCTGTGCTCAGTGGGACCGATATGATGAACCAGATTCCAACCACAACGAGCATTGTGGTGAACGGTACAGCACCGCTGCTCCCCCTCGCCCAGACAAAGAGGTTCAGCAGGAAAAACGCGCCAAACACTGCAGCCGGGACGGCCACGGGGGTCAGGATGAAAAGCTGCTTCCATCTGGTGCCGTTGAACGATTTGTAGACTCGCGAGCTAGTATATCCGCCAATGTAGCCGAGAAAGGTGTACAGCATGATCATGGCGGTTGCCAGACTGCCGCGGTTGGACGGACTAAGAAAGCCAACAACGGAGAAGGCGATGGTGAATCCGGCCATGACAAGAAGCTGGACGCCATTGCCGACCATGACAGACAGGGCCAGGCTGTGCTTTGGCGGCCGGAAAACATCGCCATGCACCAGTTTCCAGCCAGAATCTTCGAGGACGCCATCCTCGACGTCATCGCCACCGCCATAGTCATCGAGCCCAAGCTGATCCAGGCGGTTGTAGCGTTTGATATCTTTCCGCAGTGTCCGCACCAAAACACCCGAAGCCATGCTCATGAGAAATACAACCGCAAGAGCGCTGAAGATGAGTGAGAACCAGTGGATCTTGGGATCGAAGACGTGTAGAATTTTGTCCCATCGCGTCGCAAACGACGTGCTCGACGGTCGCCAATAGACGCTATATGTCCACGTCACCCGCGTCTGAGCCTCTTCGTCGAGAAGCTGAGGCACTGCGGCACTGCCACAATCTGCCGTCATGTCATCGCCTTTTCCCGTGCGATGCGACGAGCTCCGCGACTCTGGCTCTACCAGGATCCCCACCACACGGTACTCATCCTTCCTCGGCTGGTGATAATCCAGCAAGATGTTGTAGTGGTTGTTCAGCTGTGGCACTCCTTCCACGACGTTCCCCAGAGGAAAGCCTGACTGATAGAACTCTTCATTGGACGTGGGATCCTGGAACCTCTGGCCTGCTGGCAGCCCGTCGACCAACCAATTCAAGTTGTAGGCCTGGAGTATTCGCCTATTGGTGAATTTCGCATCTCGGGGTTCGAAGACCACCTCGTCACACACGGCCCTACATGTCTCGTTCTTGGCCATGTGTATCTGGAAGGGCGACGTCTGGATGCGGTCCCCAAACAAAATGCTTCCCAGCGACTCAGAAATGTGCTTCGGCCCACCTGGAGGCGTGCAGAAATGGAAGGCAGTGTGATAGTAGTCGAAGCTGAAGACCGAATGTACATGGGAGCTGTGCTCAGACTGCGCGGGCGTAAGGTGGTTCACATTAAGCTGGACCAAGTCGCCGGCTTTGTAGTTTGTGGGAGTGATGCCAGGCAGGTAAAAAGCACTGGCGAGTTCACTACAACACAGTACAAAGGCTGCAAACCCGGCGGTAAGCCGGTACGGACGCCTGGACATGTCCATGTAGGAAGCTCAGCCGTCGGTTTAGCGGCGGGAAGATCCCATGCACGAGCCACCTTCTCCACCCTTGGGTAGGATTGTCACAAGGGTCTGAGCAAACCTTCCGACGGACCTTTAATGCTACATGAGGTCACGATTGAGTTACAAAATTTCTGAAAGTCTCTTGGCGGTGTGGCATTTGCAAAAACCGAACAGTTGGAACTTTAACCATTTGCACTCACTCTTACAGTACTTCACAAACGTTCTGTGCGACTTCGACAACCTATTCTTTTACCAATGTAGGATCCGTACTTGGACCACGATATGAGCCCAAACATGGCACAGGGGCTCGGTATTCATCAACTTACGTTACGCACAGTTTGAGACACGCTGAGCACTCTGACAACCAACCTTATGTAGCCCAGACATGACCGGGCGAAATGAGGTGTGAGAGAGGGCCGATGTTCTACATCAGTTGTTTGTGATCGTCCCCAATCACGCATGTCGACCTCGCAGGAGCCATATTGTAGGACTCCAGCTTGCAGAGGTGCGGCGATTGATTGTGGCCTCGGCCTACGGCATATGGTCATCGTAGCACAGCACGCTCATCTTGATCCTGCGCAGGAAGCTTACACACTATACACTCCGAAGAGCTCACCTCGCTTCCCCATTTATTCTTCTTAGAATTTCCGCAAGATCAGGCGGTTGTTGCTGCTGATTAGCGTCGTTGTTCGGCTGCTCGGGCGGCTGTGCCGACCATGTTGCTTGCGCCTGCTGTGGAAGCGCTGTCCAGCCTCCATAGACTTGTTGTTGCTGAGCGGCAGCTAGCTGTTGATATTGCAGCTGTGACCATAGTTGAGGAGTGTATTGTTGGTTCTGAAAGAATCCAGGATTGATATAAGCACCAGGAGGCGGCTGGGCCGGAAGGGGCTGGTTAAACGGATGTGGGAAGTCGTTTGTTGTATGAGCTGATCCTTGCGGCAACGCATGAAGTTGTTGCGCTAGAAAACTGGTGGGAGCAGGTTGATGCGCCGGTGCCGTGGATGCTGCTGCTGGCTGGTTCCACGCCGACTCTACGCGCTGCGACGAAGGACGCTGCTGCTGGCCGCCTCTCCACACCTTGTTATGTCGGTCTGGAAAGGACTGGGCTGGCCGCTGATGCTGTCTACCTGCTTGGCCTGCACCGCCCCCATGATTGCGCCCCCGATTGCCCCAGCGCCCTCTTCCGCGGCCGCGGTCAGGCTTCGAGCTGCCCGCAGCCATCAGCTCGCTGAGGTTATCGGGTCGTTTGAGGGGCCGATAGAACTCATCGGGCTCATCGTCGTCTTGTGGTAGGTTAGCTTCGCTCTTCTTCTGTGACACAAATGGCCGTCCCTTTGACGTTGAAGGGCTGCCCTCTTGCCCTTCGCCTTTTGCAGCCTTTCTTGCCAGCTTCTGCATCCGCCTAAATCTTGTCTCGGCCTCATCATCCGAAAACTCCATTTCATCTGCATCCGCCTCCTCGTTATACTTATTAGACGCGTCTGTACCCTTTTGGTTGTGCAGCGGCTGGGTGAAGACAAAGGTGCTGTGCTGGTCAACGTAGTAGACAGTAGTTCCGGATATCAATGCAGCGTCTTCAATCTCCTTTTTATTGTTAAACACCACGCTGTACATTGGCTCTTGGACCCGTCCCAAGGTTTCAGCAACAACTCCAACAGGCTTGCGATGTTCGTTGCACAGAACAGATCCAGATTCGAGTACCTGGTACTCACCGGAGACTGTACCTTTGATAAGAATCAGGTTCTCTATTATACTTTGAACGGTCCCCAGTGCGGTGATCTTCATATCTTCCGTAATGATAATATCAGGTTTGACGGGCTCTTCAATGTTCTCGTGAGCCGTTCTGGGGCCGTCATGGAGACTGAACTGATGAAGTTCATCGCCTTCGTTCTCCATGAGCATTTTGGCAGCTGTTAGAGGATCCAACATCTCATAGCTGGATCCACTTGATTCGTCAGAGGAAGATGACTCTGCAGCAGAAGAATCAAACTCCCACTCTGCATCAGGTTGTTCTTTCTGAGCAGTCTCTGCAGCCACGGGTTTTACATGGTCGGCGACTCTGAGGATGTCTGACTTAGCCGCTACGGTTTGGGTCTTATCCTTCGATATCTTGATTCCGGGAACTGACGCGCCCAGCCCCGGCGCAATTCCGGTCTTGTCATGTTCCTCAATATCGCTGCCTTCAACTCTCGAGATGGTAGGACTTTCTTTTGCCGCGGCAGCTACCAAGCTTGGCTCCTTAGCATCCGCCGAGTAGGGCTCTCCGCTCGTATCGTTGATTTCCCCGTCCACTTTGTCGTTTCCATTCCCCATGGTTTCATCTTCCTGAGCCTTGGTCATCCCATAGATTTCGTTCCACGCTTCTTCATCATCATCAATATAGTCGTCCTCCGCGATCCCACTCATAACGCAATGGCCATCGACTTTGGGTCTCTTGGCTGGTCTATCGCCTTCCAGTATCTCCCCATCTTGCGTTCTGTCATGTGCTGCTGTCATGGCTAGACTGTTGTTGAGATGTATCTAGAGTGTGAGAACAAACAGGCTCGAAGTGAGATCGAGGTTCGGCCCGTGCCACAAGCGCCCGTTGTAAATTCAGATAATGACATGTGATCCGAAACGTTTGTATTATAATTGTGAGCAGATGTGTACCTGCATACAAATCTCTACGGAAAACTAGTTGACACGTGAAGTCGAGAGCCGAGCGACGGTTACTAATAATGCGCGTAATATACCGCATATTCACAACAGTAAGTGACCAAATATTATAATTGTGAGCAGATGTGTACCTGCATACAAATCTCTACGGAAAACTAGTTGACGCGTGAAGTCGAGAGCCGAGCGACGGTTACTAATAATGCGCGTAATATACCGCATATTCACAACACTCCCCCTTGCTGATTCGATTCAGCACTCCACGGTGCGCGG
>MU005964.1:0-55405 GCA_010093745.1 Piedraia hortae CBS 480.64
CGGAAAACTAGTTGACGCGTGAAGTCGAGAGCCGAGCGACGGTTACTAATAATGCGCGTAATATACCGCATATTCACAACAATATGTTCACTTTTGCGATGCTTTAAGTGAGATAGGGTAAGTGGGGCATCTGCATCGCCAAAACATGGACAAACCCAAACATTTACAAACATAGAGGCAGAATCCCGCTCGTAATCGCATAATCAATGGATTGGGACTGGTATTAACTAGTAACTGAGATGATTGAAGTATAAACGGTTCCGCTAACCCGGAAGCGCTTTGCTGGCAACCAAATGTAAGCGGTTCATTGTCTGCATGACACCAATGTATCCCTTCAGTCGTGGGATCTAAATTCCATTACTTGAACGCTTGAATGCAGTTTCATACGCTCATTGCCCGGTGACGTGCTGATGAGCAGACGGGTTGGCTCATGAGCGACTATTTAGGTCCAACTTCTGGTCCAGGGGCACTGCCGACACCACGAAGTAGCGCAATCCTGTATTCGAGACGGCTGGAAGACTGTTTCTGACTTTTGTGCACCCGCTGCTTTGATAATAATTTGCTGTTACTGCTACAGACGCTAAAGTACAAGAAGTTACCATCGCCTCGACCATTGTCCCTTTAGCACTGTTCAGGAGCAAGAGACAGTACTTAAACTTAACGAATGCTTGGCGAGATTTGGCGTGCTTGGCGATGAAGGCCCGGTCGCGGATTACCTGTTGCTCAATGGAGCGCAGCATTCACCTTGCACGCTATGGCCTGTAAACATGCGTAGAACTGCTCCTTCCAGCAAACAGACCACTTTAAGTCCTCTCGAATCCTCTCACAGGAACCCTCTTATCAAACATGAAGACCATAAGCTTTACACTGTGTTCCACATCAGACAAAACCATTTATGATGCCATGCTCGGATTATCCAGGCCTCAGCGCCATACTTCACCACATCATTTTTTTACTCGACAGAGCAATGCTCTTAGCCTTCATAGAAAGTTGGCGCCCAGGGAGACAGATGTAAATATTTGGGCGTCTTCGGGCTGAGATTGTTCCTATCCACCCGGTTTTGAGGACAAACCCATACATACGTGAGGTGCTCTCTACTTCCTCGCGTTTTGATAGCGACAACCACTTTCAGATCATTCAACCCAATGGCATGCAATCATTACATACGGAGATGGTGTTTGCCTGCCCTCCGCACTAATACAGTTTCTACAATATTAGGGTTACAATCGAGGTACCGATCTGCCGGGCTTGGCACAAAACCTTGACCGTCTTGGCAAAAGTCTAGCATGATCCAAGCGTTTTCCATCAATTGATAAAACAATCAACAACCTCAAAAGAGATTTTCGCCTCCATTTTATCTCGCGATCGATCAGAAACCTGGTATGTGTTGAGTGGAGAAGGGAATGTGTCTAATGTGGAAAAGAAAAATCAAAAAAGTTTGCACCGACTCTGGGTGAGCTTTATTGACAAAACCATGCTTAGGTGTTGTATCAGACTCTGGTACGAGGTATGAATCTTCCGTTTGATGCTCTGTGAGATGTCCGACGCTGGAGACTTGATGTACTGACACACCGGCAGATCTAGTGACATATCCTGTCAAGCTCGAGAGTGAATTCAACAATACTTTTAGGGGAACTAGGTACAGAGCTTCATTAATCATACATGCGGCTTTTTGAAATGGACTCACGCACAGCGATGTTTTTTCAAGACCTTCCGATGCTCTAGTCGGAATCGACGAAGGCGCAGTATAGTCATGAGGCATTGTCTAATGTCAGACGCCTATCTTAGGTAGATAGGACACCGGACTCTCCAGGGTTTTTTTACCTCATGGAGGGTGTTTCCCCTGCAACATGGTTACGTCAAAGGACGTTGTTGCTGCGGATGCGGTTCGGGCTGGGAAGAGAGTCTAGAGCAGTCTTGCGGGGTAGGCCTTCTTTTGACCTGAGACTGATTCGATAATGAGGTATCAAACACACAGTTGATAGCATCACCACTCATCGATATCGAAGTGATGTGAGTAGATCCCTCCCCCCCTTTCGGTATCTACTGGCCTTCTATCTACTGAGGTTGAACAGCAAGGGGCCAGTCTCGAACCTTCGTTCCAATTTCACCTTCTCTAAGCCACATGTTTGTATTTAAGCTTGCGTACCCACCGCGGTAGGCCTCCCCCACCTTGTTCTTCTCTCGCTTGATAATGTTGCCGCATCAACTTTTCCGCCGTGTGTTTGATCACATCGCTTGGTGATGCGAATATGTCAAATTGGCGATCGAAGCCACGTCCCAAGACGTTCTTCACTGCGTCCTCCATGTCTCACAACGTTGCACCACCCGCAATCGCCTCATTTCCCCTTGTAACTTGCTCCCAGTCATCGAGCTGGATGTTTCCCATGTCCTCTAGATTCAGTCTCCTGTATCAAATGCCAACACACAACCCCCCCACAATCCTGGCACTGTGTAGCATGTTGTGGTGGGTACCCTCAAAAGCCGTGTATCTCGTGGCCATGTGTTTGAAGAGGCCAACAGTTTGCCTCAGCCCTTGAAAGCGTGATGTATTCGAGGCGAAACCGTTTATCAATTGGTCCGGATGGCCAGTTTCGAGACGTAAAAGGAGCGCAGACTCGGTCGTTTCACCGCAATACATGGCCGTGAAGTCCGAGTAGGCAGCCTGACTGTGGCTGTTTTCCCGTATGCCGCCGTCTTTAACAGTGACCTCACAGTCCTAGTCGTTCGGCATCAAGCTCCCGTAAGGGGTTGGCGAATGCGGCCGATCTTATGCGAGGGGACAAATTGATAAAAGCGTGTCACTCCATCACCTCTCAAACCCGATTTCACATAAGCCTCGGATGCCACTAATGGCCAAGGTCGAGATACCAGGCCAGCATGGATCCCGTCTCTAGTCCGTCCCTTATCGAGCTGATTGGAAAGTATGTTCTGCTTCGGTGCGTCACGTCGAAGAAGGTGCTGGATATTACCTCCCGAAGAGCTGTGGGCTTGCTCGCTAGAAGTGGATACACGTAACGCTGGATGTAGCGGGCAATGGAGACCGCATATTCCTCCTCATAGCAACCTGCCAGCACCCTGAATTTGGTCTCCACAACTTGTAGGCACCAGCATACAGCGAATTCCTTGATATAGCGGGCAAAACTTTTGTGCCAGATTGATGCGCTATAACAGAAAAGCAAAAATGGAAGAAAGATGACTGAGCGGCGTGAGTGAGGAATCAGAGTGATGTGAGTGTTGAGCAGAGTGCGCGTCACGTGTGGAACTGCGTGGCGGCAGCTGCCGCTCGGGTCCTTGCTTCATTAAGGACTGAGCCTCAATGGGCTCAGCAGCACTTTCTAACCTTCGCCGAGTAAACTGACATTGCTATGAATCATTGACTTTTGGAGCAGCGTAGGACTTCTGCAGGGAGCTGCAGTAGCAGGGGCTATGGTTTGGGTGGAGTGAGTGAGTGACCTGGAGTAGTGCAGAAGGGACGATAGGCTACAGTAGGGGAAACGAGAAGTCTACGGCGCCTTGCAAGACAGAGCGGCGCTGGTAAGCATGGAGAAGGAATTTTTGTCAGAGTCTTGTCTGCAGCTCGATCTCGCAGCTTCATAAGGTGCCCTCATTTGTCTTGTGTCCGCATTTACATCCCTTTGTAAGGAGTGATGGACAAGATTATGCTAACGTTTTTTCCCAAAAATTTGAGTGCCAACTTCCCGATAAAAATGGAACGCTTCGGACACGGGCATGCGAAGCAAACTTCGAAGAAGAGCAATTTGCCCGCTAGTTGACGTTCCATAGATGAAAGTAAAATAATGGCAAGGAAAGAGGTCTTCTTCGGTCATATTTTTACCCAGGCTGCCGTTCTATTGTTCAGTGTTCCAGATGTCATACATCAAGGTCTTCCAAATCAGAAGGGATCCATAACATGAGATCACTTAGTCGATTACAATAGGATCAGATGAGCTGAATTACCTCGAATCCCATCGCCATCCAAGGTCAGTGCACATAGACGCCACGGATCCTTTGCTTCGCTCGCCCATTGGCGGCCTGAACTCGAAGATCCATTTGTTTTGGAGTGTTGATTGGACATGTTGGAGAGAGTCCTCTAGAAGGGAGCACCATCTAATCTCGGATGAGTAGATTTCTGCCCTCCACGGTCCTTGTGAAATAGGGAAGGGCTTGACGTGAATCCGTATTGGCAGGGCGGTGGCTCTACGTTGTGTCATGGAGCTCTGTGGAAGTATCATGGTTGCAGCGAGAAGGTTACTGCGCACAGCTATCTCTGTTCATCTAAGAACGATTGAGGCCTCTACTTTCAAGGTAAGAATCTATGTCTCATTATCATGATTAAGATCACTAAATAGTCCGCCAGTCAGAAGCTTCAACATGCTACTGATAGCTGCCAGCGCCCTACAAATTGGTGTCGTTCCTTCTTCGATCGAAAAAGTGTAGTTGCCCATCGGGGAGAGATTCTGAACAAGGCAAGGCTGCTGCTCCATGGTCCTAAGACAATGATTATGAACCGCATGCATTTGAACCAGAAACACCCATTGAAGGCACAGTCTACGTAGCCACCTCCTCCCTTTCAAGTAGACACCACACTTCGCAATCTTGCTTTCCTTCTGGCAAACACAACTATCGCCAGGCTTGTCGTCAGATTCGAACCCTTCCAGCTATCATGTAAATCTGTGCCCCAGGTATAGCCCTGTGAGCTGGAAAACGACGTAAGCTTCACCATGGAAAAACAGCAGCCGAAGCGATCAATCGGTCACCTCTACTGCCTCTGCAGCAATGCAATTTGATGCCAAGCCCACGCTCGATTCCTATAACAAGTCGCCCATCGACGTTACAATCACTGTGATGGCACTAGGATGAAGACTTCACAAGCTGAGCTGTTGAGGCTGCTGGAAAAAGGAAGCTTTGTCCTACAAATTCACCCACAAATAAATTTGCTAAATGCCTGCACAGATTATCACCTGCACTGCTCCAATATTCCAATTCCGTGTGGTACAGTTTTCATGGAGGCGATTCAGTACGATTTGTGGTTCCCAGACGAGAGAATCGCTTATGTGGCAAACCCCAATTACGATGAAGTCTGGCCAACCATTCGGCTACCGTGGTGGAACTATATTCGCCGAATGCTTTTAAGGATCCCAAAAGATCTGTTTATTCGCCCGATCTTTCTCGACCTTCAGAAGAAGAAGAAGAAGAAGAAGAAGAAGTGCAAGATGGATTGGTGGGGACTTCTAATTTTCTGAAAAGGCTTTCAAAGCCGTGACTGCCGGCGGCACACTGGTCCTGAATAGTTGTGTGGGGCAGTACATCTCGCTTTGGCAGTGACATGTAGTGAGATACGTGTTAACGCCTTTTTCTGGCCGACGGCATGCGTGTGATTGCTGTAAACATACGATAAACACGACCTCAGAAGATTGAAGAGCCTGTTTTGTATTACACAGATTGGGGACATTCAGATTACGGAAAAGAAGGCCAGGGCTGGTATATTGTGGATGTTCCCACCTACCTTGTTTGATTATGGAATCATTCGCGTTATTATTTTCCATGGATCAATGGCTATCAGCTCAATTCGACAGAGAGCAACATGATGACATTCGTTATATTTGTAAGACTTCAACCTCAGCCATTGTGACGTCTTTCCACGAGCCTCCCATTGATATAGCGCAGACATTGTCGGTGGATAAGCTTGGAAAGTGAAGCAGAGTGCAGCAACGTGTTTTCGGCCACATTCGTCTTGACTCTTTTAGATGCGTCGGATGGTGGTAAATTTCAGCAACTGATACAGTTGGAGCAACCAAAAAGAAGTGGGTATAAAACTTCAAGTGTGGAGAGTTGACCATACTTAACAAGCGACTTAATTTTCAATTTTAAAGGCAACATATTCAACATCGCCGTCTTCATCTTTGGTTTCTTCCTTATATATCGACTCGTCGTATCCATAATTGTAAACAGTCCACCTTTCCCCTCCCAGAGCTTCTCGCTCTCGACGCTGCCGCACCAGTTTTTCAGCGACTTGACGGAGCATCACCTGAGGCGGAGCATAGTCATCAGTGTCCGGATCAAAGCCACGCGAGAGGTAGTCCTTTGTGACCTTTTCCATCTGCGACAGCGTCTCTCCGCCGGCAACCTTTTCACCGCCGTACAAGCCCTTACGCCAGTCGTCGAGAGGCATCTTTTCCAAACCTCCGGCGTTTAGCCTCTTGTACCACGTATGCTCGCCCGCGGCGTGGGTTCGCATGTCAAGGTGTTGTGTTTCACCTTCGGTGTATTTCATGACCATGTTCGTTGCCACGGCCATCTTCTCCAAGGCCTTTCTGCCTAATGGATCCAGACAGCGTGGTTGTTTGTGGGAGAAGCCATCCTTGCTTTGATCTGGGCGACCGGCCCCGACGCTCAGTAGCAGCGCAGGCTCAGTCGCCTTGCCGCAGTACATGGCCGTGAACTCGTTGTATGCAGCCCAGCTCGGATTGTTCTCCCTAATGCCCCCGTCTTTGAACATCATTTTTTCCCCATCCACTTCGTGTCGCACCATTTTGAAGTAAAATGGTGCGGCAGTGGTGGCCCGTGCTACCTTCCAAATTGGCAGTTTATCGATGCCTTGGTTGTAACACGTGGCCCAATTGGGGGCATCTGGTGAGTAGTAGAATGGATAAGAACGGAGTAAGTGTGCTCTTCCCTTATAGTCATTCTTGGCTGTCAGACACGCAGTCTGGCATACTCTCGGCTCGTTGACATCAAAGGGTTTCTTGTGGTCGATGATGTCTTGGAATTCCTTGGTGTTCCACAGAAGCAGATCATGCTCGCCGTCGCAGTTTGGATGATCTACACATTGTGAACTCACCACCTCCTTGACCGCACGTTCCAGCGGTTGGTGGTGGTATTTGCTTGTGAATGGGATATAGGATCGCTTCTTACCAAAAAGGTCATTGCCCACGCGCCGATATAGTTCTAGCGCTTCAGATACGGGCTGGCGCAGACGACCTAGAAGAGTTGCGATTAGTCCGCCGGTTGAAGTCCCATACATAAAATCGAAATAACGGCAAGGAAGAAGGTCCTTTTCGGTCCTACAGTCTGATAAACCGCCATGTTCTTGCTCCACCTCCCAGATCTCGTGCATCAACACCTCCAGGATTAGGAGCGAGCTATAACCTGTAATCACTTAGCCAGATGCAAGGAAATCAATGGGGCTCATGTACCTCGAATACCACCACCGTCCAAGGTCAGTATACAAGGCCACCACGGATCCCGTACCTGGCCCGCCCATTCTCGACCTGATCGGACATTATCTTCCGCCTCCGCATGTCGCTCTGTCATGTCGAGAGATTCGACGTTGGCACTTTTTATCTTCAACGAGTAATCTGTTGCTTTCTGTGAGACGTTAACGATCGAACAGCTCGGGACTTTTACACGGCTCAGCAGTGGCGGGGGCTGTGGCTTTAGGGCTTTGGATTGTACAAGTGAGGTGCCTGGAGGAGTCATCCTCAACGAAGTTTGATTGGTCAGCCGGGCGGCTGTTGCGTACAACTGGCTCCGGTTGGCCGGGAAGAAGGCGACAATCTTACGTTCATTTACGTGTAGCTATGGTAAAACAACCAGTAGAGAGCAGAGTGACCAGGAACTCTGACATGCGACTGACTGTTACATCCTGTTGTTGCACCGCAACAGCAGGTCTCTGATCTTCAATCGAGGAAGCAGCAGCTAGCCCGTTTCCGGAAATATTATGAAACAGCCGCTTTGTTCGGGATGATGTCAAGCGGAACAGTACCGCCTCGGTTGGATGTCCAGCCCCGCCCCGTCACCCGACCGCCATTGCAAGTTCACCGTCATGGATAATCGCAGCCAGAGCAACTACTCAGTCTCCTCCACTGCCACCACGGTAGTAAGCTGCGGCGATGTGTCTACGCTCAATGCGTGTGATAAGTCGCCCATCTACGTTTACAATCACCGCGATGGCACCAGGCTAAAGACTTCACAAGCCGAACTGTCAGCGTTACTGGAGAAGGGTAATATAACCTATCATGCCCCGGCAACCAAACTATCCTAACGGCCAGTCTAGATCGGCAGCTGCGCTGCTCAATAAAGCCAATTCCGCGCGGCGCGTTCTTCATGGATGTTTATCAGTACGACCTGTGGCTGCCAGAGGAGAGAATTGCCTATGTGAGAAAACCCAACTACAACACAAATCTGGCCGGTGTTCGGATACCATGGTCGGTATACATCCGCCGTCTGTTTTCCGGGAAATCCAAAGACTTGTACATTCTGTCCAGTGACCATCCACAGCCTTCGGAAAAGGAAGTTCAACAAGGAGTAGCAGAAATTTCTCACATCCCCAAAGACCTTCCCAGACCCGGATTACCTGCGCGAGTTGGTTCTGGTTGATTGTGCGCGGCAGCGCGTCTCGGCTCGGTTGACATATGAGCGCGGCTCTTGAGCGTCGGGATTGACCACCAAATCAAAGCAAAGACGACTTCTTCCATACGCAGCAGGCTGTCTGGATCAACCGGACAGCAATACTTCGAAGAAGCTGGCCCCGGCAGCGAACGTGGTCATGAGACACAGTACCCTGTACTAAGGCATGCCAACCCACGTAGCAGGTGAGCAATCCCATTTGCAGAGCAGTAGAGCTGGAGGTTCAAGAAACTGCTGGCGACAGTCCGCAATTCACGCCAAATGTTGGAACCTGACCGAGATGAACAATTTTCACAAACCTTGCCGCTTGTAATGTACTGTTAGAGAAGGTAGCAAGACTTCGTTTCAGTTTGTGTGGCGCCTATCTTGAACGACACTCATCGTCATATTCACGACGTCCCTCCAGCCTTTGCTGTCTTGCAACCTAGATGGTGTGATGGGTTTGCCAAGATATTTAAGCTTCCCACCTTCGTTGAATCTATATATTTACACATTGATTCCACCAGTATGGAAGGCAATCAATCGTACTCACTACCTGTTACAGCTTTCGCCGCCGCGGACATGATGTTGTTCCTATGTGGAAGATTAACAAAACTTTCACACCGTCTCTTCCAGACGATTATTTCCACCCTGCATACACACCTGCAATATAAAGGGACTTGAAAACTTTAGAAGTCAGTATCGTTTTCTCCATGGCCACGAAATTCACGGCAGAAGACCCGACAACGCTCTCCTGTTTGTCTATATTTCCCCCGTCTTCAAGGCCTCAGCTTCACTGTCCTTCTCAATCCTCGCTCAACTTCCTACTGCAGAGGAGGTCATCTTTTAGGCACACCCCAGCGAAACGCATCGTGGAGACTATCACCGGCACAGTATTCTTAAAATCAGTTTACCATTTATTTGTTATAAACTCCACAGGCTGGTCTCAACTACAACTCCTCCGCCACCCTCTTCTTATACTCATCCACCGACCCCAAAAACTTCTCCACCCTCCCTCTATCACACACCCAAAGCGACGTACACACGGATCTCAGCATCGTAACATCATGCGAAACCATGAGCACCCCGCCCTGGAACCTCTGCAACGCGGTCGCAAGCGCATCCATAGCCTCCACATCAAGGTGATTCGACGGCTCATCGAGGACAAGAATATGCGGGTTCTGCAGACCCAGACACGCGAATGCGACTCTACTCTTCTGGCCTCCGGACAAGAAACCTAGTTTTTGGAGGCCAGTGGTCCCTGTGATTCCAAAAGCGCCAAGGTGGCGACGGTATTCTTCGTCGGAACGGCCGGGGTAGGTTTTTGCCATCCAGCCCACGGCTGACATGTTGAGGTCGAGGGCGTCGACGTGGTGTTGTGCAAAGTAACCGATTCGGAGACGCGGGTGGCGCGATACGAGACCCTTCGTGGGCTCTAGGGCGCCGATGAGGAGTTTGAGGGCGGTGGTTTTGCCCGCTCCGTTGGGTCCGACGATGCCGATGCGGGAGTCGAGTTGCACGTCGAGGTCGACGTCTTTGAGGAGGGGTTTGTCGGAGGCGTAGCCAAAAGAGACGCCGGAGAGTTGGATGATGGGTGGGGAGAGCTTTTCGACTTCGGGGAAGGAAAAGTGGACGCGGTATTCGGCTTCGGGTGGTGCGAGAACGGGCATGCGTTCGAGTTTCTTGATTCGGGATTGTGCTTCCGAGGATTTGGCGGCGTTGTAGCGGAATTTGTCGATAAAGGCTTGTAAGTGGGCTCGCTGTGCCATTTGATGCTCGTACTCCCGTGCTGCGGCTTTGCGGCGTTCTTCCCGCGTTGCATAGAAACTGTCAAAGTCTGCGCCGCGGTAGTAGTCCAGCCGTTCGGAGTGTTGGTGGATAATGTCTGTAGCTACTTCGTTGAGGAAGGCTCGGTCGTGGGACACTACCAGCACCGTGCTGGGATACGATTGGAGGTATCGTGACAGAAATGCGATAGAAGGGACGTCAAGCATGTTGGACGGCTCGTCTAGGAGAAGCAAGTCTGGCTCGCAGAAGAGAGCGCGAGCGAGTGCAAGGCGCATTCGCCAACCTCCAGAAAACGTCTTGGTAGCATTTTGTTGGCGCTCGGGAGAGAACCCGAGACCGGCGAGAATTCGAGCAGCTCGTGGCTCAGCCTGGTCTGCATCCATTTCTGCCAATTTGGCCTGGACGTCGGCCAGTGTGGCATCTAGTCCGTCTCGACGACGGTCCATATCTATGGCATCGGTTGATGTATCTGCTGTCGAAGCACGCCGGGCTTCAAGCTCAGCCAACTCAGCAGTAAGATTGGTCTGCTGACGCAGCAGATGGGTACGCCACACATCTGCGTCGAGGACAGCCTGCAAGGCTGGGGTATCGTCTCCAGCGAGCTCCTGTTCAACATGTAGAATGGAGATATGGGTTGGAATGGCAACCTCGCGTCGACTGAGGGCACGCAAAAGGGTTGATTTGCCGATACCGTTTTGCCCGACCAGACCATAACGACGACCGTGGGATAGCGTCAAGGTCGTGTCTGTAAGGATGCGCAGACTGCCGATAGCAATGTCAACTCCATCCACCGTAACATCTTTGCTCCGAGATTTCGCCTCGGGACCCAGCTGCAGCGGATTGACAGCCAGAAAGAAGTCTTCATACTCCTGCTGAGTGGGCTTGTCGAGCAACCTAGACGCCTCATATTCGACAGTTTTGAACCGTTTGCGGTCCTGCTTGGCTTGAAGCTTACGTTCAGCCTTTTCGAGCTTCTTGCGGTCTACTTGGGACTCTACTGTACGTGACCTTGCAGCTGCTAAATCTACGGCGGCGCTAGCAACGCCCAGAGTCGCAGACACTGACGGTTTCGCCGCAAGATTCACGCTCTGGTCGAGCTTCCGGGCTGCGAGGGCGCGGTTTGCGGGCTGGTCACTTCTATTAGCCCGCAGCTTTTGCACAGCTTCCTCTACAAGCTGACGACAGGCAGCAGTATCTTTCTCCCCCCATTCTCCAGTGGCGGAGCTCAAAATCTCCGAAATGACTTCGGTGGCGCTGGTGAGTGGATCGTTCTCGCTGTCATGAGTGTCATTGGCAGCGTGAAACAAATAGCCCGAGGCATAATCAGCGACCAGCGGGTCAACGGTTGGGAAATGAGCGATGAGGTCCATTGTGCTTGTTTTTCTGAACGTTAAGCGTCACGTGCTTGTAATGGACGCACCGCCCCTGCCGAGACCCGCAGGTCGCGGGGGATCACCCGATGGATCAACGCAGATGAAGAGGGCAATACCGGTCTACCGTGTTACTGTATTACCTGCACGGCAGTTATTTTTTTCCTCTTACTTTTCGCTGAGAAGCCGTTTTCAGTCTCCGGTACGTCTGCTGTCGTGACTCGGCGTTTTTTGTCATTTGATGCCGTGAAAGCGTTCCTTGCTCAAAGCCGGCCCAAACTCTACCGAGATGAAACCGGTTGGGGTACGGTTGAGTCCGGTGCTCTGCAAGGACCAAACTGCCCGTTAGGAATACGCGTGAGTACTATAGAGGCGGAGTAGGGATCGGGCTGTCAAGCTTGGCTTGTGTAACATGCAGTACATGAGCCGAACAGGGTGGTTGAGGGCTGCGGGTGGAGAAGCGCCATGCCAATCGGAAAGAGGTTGGCGGCGCAAGCCATGACCACGAGGGTCGTTGATGGCGGGGAGAAAAGTAAACAGCCGACAAACGGCGCCGACTGGCTAGCTATGATATGATTGACATGTAGGCTACACGCAAGGGGACTATGCAATGCAGGGAAAATATCGGTCGGTGGCACCTGTACGACGTGGAAATATATTGTGTGCGGAGGATCAGCGGGGCGGCATTGATTAAGCGACCAGCGATCATCGACGCATCAATAAACCCGGCCAAAGCAAGATGAGCAGCGGGGAAACCAAGTATATAGCGGGGCGGGCAAGGGAATGGGAGGGCCCTGGCCGGGGGGGGGGGGGGGGGGGGGGGGGGGGGGGGGGGTGATTGCTACTTTACGACCATCTAGCGTTGATATCTACTTTTCCAACACACACACGTAGGCGGGGGGAAGAAGTGGGTGGGTGAGGAAAAAGGAAACACTTGGCTTGCATCTCTACGTGTCGCGGGGAGGGGGAAGGGATTTTGTGTGTTGGTAGAGAGGCGCGTTTCTTTCCCCCACTTTAACCACGGGCTCAGTTTCCCCCTTTTTTTGAGCTAATAGACGCGGCCAGAGCCCATGGACGACTTCCGACGCAGCGTGTCGCTGCCGTCGTGGCCGTCGCGGCTTCCGCGGCCTAGTCGGCTGGGCGCGAAGCCGCGTGCGAGCCGTCGCCATTCGGGCATTCCGAGCCCGGTACGAAGCGTACAGCCGCGACGGCGGTATACGCCCACGGCCATTGCGTCGTCACCCATGGTGTCGCGGCGCGGCCAGCAGAAGCTCCCGCGGCGGCCGTGTACGGTGGCCGGATGGAGCGCGCGAACTCCGGCGTCAACGCCGTCGGACAGCGACAACAGCAGCGAGCGGCCATCGACGGGCGTCTTCAGCGTGTCGGAGCGCAGCGACACCGTCTACGACTCGATCCCGCGCGTCACTTACGCCTGTCACAAGCGCGGGCCGCCGATAGAAACACTCTTTCATGACTCGCCGCCGCTGTTGCCGTCGTCCAGCCGCAGCACGCGGCTGGGCGACTACCTCACGCCTGTGAAAGCCAACTCGCCGTGGCCATCGTCGCCACCAGAGTGGGACGACGGCGAAGACAAACCGGTCCCGTTTTCGTCACCGCTGCATCTCATGCCGCAGCAGCAGACGCACCTGAGCCCCTATTCCGCGCAGTCGCAGTCGCAGCGTGGCAGCCGCAGCAACGGTCGACGCGCGCCGTCGCTTCATGCGCGGAGTCACTCGGTGCCCGTGGTGCCAGACGTGGAAGGGAAGCGGTGCACAAAGTCTTCTGCGGCGCAAAAGTTTGGCACCTGGGGAATAGGCAGCAAGGTCATCACCGAGGACTGGAACGAAGATTTCGATTTCGACGAATTGCCTCCCGTTCCTACTCTATCCATGCCCAACCTTGCAGAAGGAGAGAGCAAGACGAGGCCTCACACTGCAAACCCAACACCAACACACCACAACAGCTACGCTCATCACAGCCACACAATCTCCGTCCCCATCTTCATCCGAGAACGGCAACAAAGCGTCGTCGCCCATTTAAGCCTACTCCGCGAATGGGGTCTCGTAATCGAAGATCTCAAAGAGCTACGGCTACAAGCAGACACCATGGGACTAGCCACATCGCCGCTATGGCAAGAGGTAGACGCCATGATCGATCTAGCCGACTGCGAGAGCGGCGAGTCCCGCGATTGCAGCGGTGAACACGCACGCAGTCCCTCACCAGTTGCATCCACCTCCGAACCCGACGTCGAGCCCATCTCATTGACCACGAAATCCCTATCCACATCTCCTTACCTCGAACTCAACGAAGACGAAGCCTCCGGCCTACCGCCAGGCGAAGCAATGGCGAGAACAGTAATCGACATCCTCCGCTCATCACGCAAGTCTCCTGCAAAGAGACGCAAGGAGAAACTCCCCTTTGACACTGCAACGCTAAAATACATTGTCCCCCACGTGCAGGGACTAAGGAAACAGTGTCAGGAGCTGGTTCTGGGCGAACCGAAGCAGAGACGGACGTCGATGGAGAGTTGGGACTTGAGTTCTGAAGAGGAAGAGGAGAGTAGGGATGCTCCGCTGGAGATGTTGTTTGCAAAGAAGAGAACGTGTGATGAGAATACGAAGTCAAAGTTGACAACGACGACGAAGACGGGGGATTTGATGGCGAGGTTCAAAGGGTTGGAAGTGTAAGACACTATGTGTGGGAATTGTTGCATGAGGGAATTGTACTCGTTAACATGTTTTATGTCTCCCTCAAGGGTTGTATGGTTTAATGGATGGTTGAGCATCCAGGGATTCTTTTTTTTTTTTTTTTTTCGTTTGCTATTATTAAGTATAAGTGTTGAGAGTGGGTTTCTTTCTAGTAGCGATACATGTCGCTCTTGAAGGGTCCTTCTATGTCGAGGCCCATGTATTCGGCCTGGGCGGGCGTCATCTTGGTCAGATGGGCGTTGACATGGTCCAAGTGTAGCAGGGCGACTTGCTCGTCTAGCACCTTGGGAAGCACGTAGACGCCAATATCCATGCGCTTGACCGTCGACTTGGCACCAGACTCGTCCTGCACCTTCTTCGGCTGCACCTGAACGTCTTCCGTCTCGGCCGCACGCGCGAATTCTATGTATTTCTTGCCAAATTCGGCATCGCCTGCCTTGTACAGCATGATTTGCGCGAGTACCTGGTTCGTAAAGGAGCACGACATGACAAACGACGAGTGGCCGGTTGCGCAGCCAAGGTTCACCAGACGACCCTCGGCTAGGAGGATAATGTGTCTGCCGCTGGCCATGGTGAAACGGTCGACCTGAGGCTTGATGCTGACACATTCCTTGGCGTTCTTCTTCAGCCATGCAACGTCGATTTCAATGTCAAAGTGGCCAATGTTGCACACGATGGCATCATCACGCATTGCCTCAAAGTGCTTCCCGACAATGATGTCGCGGCAGCCAGTTGTTGTGACAAAGATCTGGCCCTTTGGGGCGGCTTCTTCCATCGTGACAACCTCGTACCCGGCCATGGCAGCCTGCAGGGCATTGATGGGATCAATCTCCGTCACCATTACCCGAGCACCCATCGAGTGCAGTGCCTGAGCACAGCCCTTACCAACGTCGCCGTAACCAGCCACCACGGAGATCTTGCCAGCAATCATGACATCGGTTGCACGCTTGATGCCGTCCACGAGACTCTCGCGGCACCCGTAGAGGTTGTCAAACTTGCTCTTGGTCACCGAATCGTTGACGTTGATGGCGGGAACCAGTAGACCGTGGCCCTTTTCTTTGTTCTTGAGCATGCGGTACAGGTGGTGCACGCCCGTCGTCGTCTCTTCGGACACGCCGTAGCATCCCTCGAGCATTTCTGGGTACTTGCTGTGCACAAGGGCCGTGAGATCGCCGCCATCGTCGAGGATGAGGTTCAGCGGCTTGCCGGACGGAAATGCCTTCAGTTGTTGCTCCAGACACCATTGATATTCCTCCTCTGTCTCGCCTTTCCACGCAAACACGGGCGTACCGCCGGCCGCAATGGCTGCCGCGGCGTGGTCCTGCGTTGAGAAAATGTTGCATGACGTCCACGTCAGCTCTGCACCAAGAGCTTTAAGCGTCTCGATGAGGACAGCCGTTTGAATCGCTGTAACCGTCAGATTTTGCTCCCACAAGGTCTACTCTTGGCTACATACTCATGTGCAGACATCCTGCAATTCGCGCGCCCTTGAGCGGTTGCTCGTCTTTGTATTTCCGCCGAGTGGCCATGAGACCAGGCATCTCATTTTCGGCGAGTTCAATCTCCTTTCTGCCGAACGCGGCGAGATTGATATCCGCGACTTTGTACTTTTGCGCCGACATTTTTTTGGGTGTTTGTGTGCTCGAAAAAAAAAAATAAGAAAAAAAAAAAAATCTAACACTGTACCCCGCCCCCGCCAAGATAAGCTCTGGGTGACGTCGGTTTAGCAGAACACGCTAGACGTGGGCTGTTCTGTATATCATTACACTACTCCATCCATGCTGGAAGTCGCTGCTGTATGCTTTAACGAATCCATTGTCCGGCCGCTACTCAAACATGCTGAAGAAAAATTACCGTAATTATTACACAAACTGCTGCCCCTGTTGGTAGCCTCCGGTCATCGGAAGCGGAGCAGTCTTGTTGCTCTCCTCAGTGCTGGACGAAGGGCCCATTCTGCCCATTTCAATGTCCCTGTTCGCGTCTTTGGGAAGAGAGTTCGGCACAACGTTACCCCACCCTTCAGGTCCGACATAGCCGCCTGTTCCCACACCGATGCCGAAGGCACGGTTACTCGATCTTGCGCCCCAGGCCCAGCCCTGGCCTCGTCCGAGCGGCAGGTGATACCATCGAAAAGCGAACCATCCAGTGAAGATGC
This sequence comes from Piedraia hortae CBS 480.64, assembly GCA_010093745.1. Taxonomy (NCBI): domain Eukaryota; kingdom Fungi; phylum Ascomycota; class Dothideomycetes; order Capnodiales; family Piedraiaceae; genus Piedraia; species Piedraia hortae. The sequence goes on from MU005964.1 coordinate 16,413, forward strand.
CGATGAGGGAGCCGACAATGAGGTCGTAGCCGTGGTGGTAATATTCTGCCCAGCGCGTGGAGCAGATGTAAAAGGCCGTTCCGATGGGCACAAAGGCGGGAATGAGAAAGTAAACCGGCGGAGCTGCATTGGTGTTGCGAATGCGCAATGGATGGTCACTAGCATGTACGTCTTCTCCGTTCTGCACTTCGTCGCGCAAGTTGCTGTTTTCGCTCGTAAGGTGAGGGATCCTATGATTGTAAGCAGACGGCTAAAACGATGGAAAAAGACTTACGAAATGGCAAACTTGGAGCAGAGATAAAGGAAGAGATAGCTCAGGCCAGACCACGACCAAGACGCGTGGCCGCTGGGAAAGCTCTTGAATCCATCCTTCAAGACTGACTTGTCCGGCTGCAGGCAGATTGACGAATGCACCATTTGCCAGTCTTTGCTGAGGTCCTTTGCGAACCCAGTAGCAACGTGAGCCGCAATGTTGTTCAGGTCAGGCTGGCATCGGGACAAGAAGTCCGGGCGCGGCTTTCCAATCGCGTTCTTGGAGCCCTGGGTAATAAAAGCCGCAGCAACAACAGACAGCGCGAGACCGGCCCATCCTTTTTCAAACTCCCAGAGCTTCAGCTTCAGAACCTGCGACCGACTCAGACCGCGGGATGCGCGAGGGCCGGGGACGGCGATGAGAGCAACCAAGAAGATGATTACCGCCGGCGCAATGAGCGCGACAAGAACGAGAGTCAGGGTCGAGATGGAGTCGGGGATGTATGGGTAGGAGATGGTGAGATCGACCAGCGAAAACACGTGGTGTCGCGGCTCCGTCTTGCTGAGGCCATACGTCGCCAGACCAATGACGAGGATGGTAAGCCAGTCAATCACGTATGCCGCGATGAGTCGCTTCGACACCATTGTTGTGGTCTGGACAGCCGTGCCCGTTGTTCTTAAAGAGAAAGCGACCCGCCCAACAATGACAAAAGTGGCTAATCTAGCGTGGCTATGTCACCGGGGCCACGTCACCCCTGGTCTTGGAATCTGGCTGACGTAACGCATGGATCCACCGTGATCTTGTCAAGCTGAGCTGTCTACTTTGAACGTGGAGCCATCGAGCAGATCCCTTTCGCATTGTATCATTACATATGCTCTTGTATCAGACAGTTTAGCAAACGACAAGACAACGGCAGAGAATCGTACATCTCCATCCAGGTTTACATCTACCTGGTCGCCTTCTATTTGGGCGAGAAAACTTAAAAGCTAATTAGCCGCACAACGACATTCCATTTCCCCGGTATCGGCTGTCAGCTGGCAGCAAAATGTTATTGTTCCTCTGGAAGTCACGACAAACATTCACACCTAGCAGCGGAATAACGACGAATGCTAGGATTAGACTTGTCGCATGTACTGAAACCCAGATTGTCTGGTCACTTCCTAGTGTTTTGCATTTCAGTCGCGACACGCGTCCTCGCGCTTGGCAAATCCAATCTTGAGATTGATAATGATAATGCATTCCCTTCCTTTGGTGTCAAGGCTGTCAAGCAGGCAGCCAGATGCCTCGCACGACATGCATTGTAATAGGCACAGCTTCTGTTGATGGACGGCCTGTTCTGGGTCCGTAATTCTTCAAGATTCAGTGACGACAGGCAACATTGTACACAAGATAGGACATGACAGTAGTCGTACCATATAAATCTGAACGCCCGTGAACGCCCGGATACCAAATACCATCGTAACATTCTACCCAAATCATATCCTTGCAGCAATGTCAGTCAATCACTGCACAGCCGTCGTCATCATAAACTCGGCATCTGCATCGATCAGCCCTGCGGAATCACGCTCAAAGGGCCACCCTCCCTATACATCACACCACCCAACGTACCTTGATCCTCCGTCAACAAATCCACGACTTTCTGGCCGTCCATCCTCTCCGCTCGTCCTGTATCCGAGTCCTGTTCATCGGCGGGGATAACGCGGTGGGAGTCTGCGACTCCGTGCGGTCCACCCAAAGGGCTCGGTCTGCTCTCTTGCATGGGAGCCGTACCTATCGAAGACGAACTACGCCCAGCCTGAGACCATTGTCAGCCTCTGCGAAGCAAAAACTCAGAACGGCGACTCCCAGTGATCGTAGGTGTGGTCCACCGTACATCCGTCGCAGGTGTGGGGAAGAAAATTACTGACGTTTTCAACCATTTGGTCTCCTTCGACCCTTACTTGGCGGTCGGCGATTTTCTGCATGAGGTTTAAAAACTGGCTGTTGCGGAATTTGTCGGATTGGTTGGACGAGACCTTGTCTAGCAGCCCCCGTGCGGTGGCGGCCAGTTCGTCGTCTTGATCTTGGACGACTGGCTCGGGTTTTGTCTCGGTCTCGCTTTCGGCTACCGCGAAGGCTTTTTCAAAGGCTGCTTCGTCGAAACGTTCTGCTGGAGCAGCTGTTGGAGGGGGGATGTGGTGTTGGACGTGTTGCATTCCCATTGGCCTGTACTGGGACTGCAGGTGGAATGGAAGTGTCTGTCTCTGCTGTGGTTGTGGTTGCATCTGCTGGGGCTGTGGCTGCGCCATTTGCCTTCCAAAATCGTTTGCCCAGCCGGTTGCCATTGACTGGTTTTGTGCTGCAGGCGAGATGTGCATATGTTCAAAGTCATGGGCCCAGGATGTGGACTGTGGTTGGAACTGTTGGCTCACTGGGAGGAGTTGTCCAGACTGCGCCGGAAGTTCTACTCCAGCCTGAAATGCCTCAAACTCTTGATCGAGACGGCCGTCATGGCGAACCTGCGAACGAAATCCTTGGTTGACAACATTTCGGGCTACTAATCGATCTTGTTGTAGCGATCGGTCAACGGTACTGTGCTGTTTGAACTGCTGTAGAGCATTCGACGGACCACAAAGAGCGTCTCCCATGGTTAGATGACCGAGTTCTGATCTACCTCGGCTGGATATAGGGTAACGATTTAGGTAGGACGGAACCGTTCCGCCATAGCTTCCACATCAACATCATCACTTAGGACACGTAGAGAACAGGACAGCCATGGCGCAGGTAATTTCGTCGTCGGGGCACGATGACATGCTGCACGATGCCGTGCTGGACTACTACGGCCGGCGTCTAGCAACGTGTTCATCCGACAAGACCATCAAGATCTTCGACATTGACAGCGATACAACTCCGCCGTCGCACAAGCAGACGCACACTCTAAACGGACACGAAGGCGCCGTGTGGTGCGTGGCCTGGTCGAACCCAAAGTACGGCGTTATTCTGGCGTCAAGCAGCTACGATGGCCGCATCCTCATCTGGCGGGAGCAGCAGGGCCAATGGCAGCGCATCTACGAGTTTACGCTGCACACGGCGTCGGTAAACATGGTCGCCTGGAGTCCCGGCGAGGCTGGCTGCCATCTCGCCGCTGCCAGCTCTGATGGAAAAGTCTCGGTCCTCACTTTTGAGAACAACACCTTCTCGCACGTAATCTTCCCCGCTCACGCTCTCGGTGTCAACAGCGTCTCCTGGGCACCTGCCCTGCTGCCGGGTCAGTTGACATCGTCCGTGACAGGCAAGCAGCCGGAGCCACAGAACCGGTTCGTCACCGGCGGGGCGGATAATCTCGTCAAGATCTGGCAGCACGACGCGGCGGGCGGGAAATACAACAACGTAGCTACACTAAAGGGACATACAGACTGGGTTCGCGACGTGGCCTGGTCTCCCACACCTCTCGCGAAGCAGTACATCGCGTCAGCCTCCCAGGACCATACCGTCCGCATCTGGACGCTGCTGGCGGGTAAGGATTTAAGCGACGAGAGCGCATGGCATTGCGAGACTCTGGATTTTGAAGTCGCAGTCTGGCGCTGCAGTTGGAGCATGGCGGGGAACGTGTTGGCCGTTTCTGGAGGTGATAATAGAGTCAGTCTCTGGAAGGAGACGCTAAAGGGCAATTGGGAGTGTATCAAGACGTTGGAGGAGTAGTGGTGTAGCTTTATCATTCCATCTTAGACGTCCGTTCGTGCCAAGCCTTGAAATTGAAACCTTACTTACCCCCACCCCCACCAACATCATACCTCACAAAAATGGACTTCCTAATCCGCTTCCTCCAAATCCACGAACCCTTCCGCCAAGCTGAACTCGAATCCATCGCAGCTTTACTCTCAATAAACCTAACATGGATCCACTACGATCCCGAAAGCCCCTTCGCAATCATCCACCTAACACCAACCACCTCGCAAGACGAAATCTCCCTAGCAAAATCTCTCATCTCCCGCTCCATACTAAGTACGTCAATCCACGAACTCTGGGGTCTTGGATCCGACTACCCCTCTTTACACACCTCCGTCCGCTCACGCACATCCCACCTTTGGGAGAGATACAAAAACGTCACGTTCAGGTTTAACGTCGATACGTATCGGAGGTCTATTTCACAGGCTGTACAGAGAGAGATCATTGAGAGGTTCGGGTATCTGCCGTTTGAGGGGGGAATACAGATGAAAGGGGCGGATGAGGGGTGGACCGTTTTCGAGGAGTATCCTTCCCTGACACCTGGGGAGGGAAGCGAGCGAAGTGAGCATATTGCGTCCCATGAGGGAAACAAGTCCTGCGAGGGAAGCAAGCAAAGCGCCCCCCTCCCAACTAACGGATCCCTCCCTCGTGAGCAAAACATCCCTCACGAGCCTACGAGGATCTTTTTGGGAAGATTTGTGTCTTCGAGCGCCCGCCCCGCCGTAGCGACCTACACCCTCAAAAAGCGCTCCTACATCTCCACCACATCCCTCGACGCGGAACTCAGCTTGGTATGTGCGAATCTCGTCCTCGCGGGAGCGGGGAAATTGGTTTACGACCCGTTCATGGGTACGGGCTCGTTACCCCTTGCGTGTGCGCATTTTGGGGCTACGGTGATGGGGTCGGATTTGGATGGACGGGCACTTAGGGGGGCGTATGGGAAGGTGAGGGGGGGGAGGGGGAAGAAGAATAGCGATTCCCCGGGGGTGAGTGAGACCCCGAAGACTGCAGGTGTGTCGCGACCAGCAGAGAGAAGATCCATCCCTAGGGATGACGTCCCACGGGGTGATCAACCCAAGATTCTAAACTCGTATTATACAGCCCCAAGTGGGAAGAATGTTTTGAGCAATTTCAAACAGTACGGCACACATGACCTCTACCTAGGCAGTTTCGTCGCGGATCTGACGCACTCTCCGCTCAAGACGCGGAGGTTGCCTCTCTTGGGTGCCCAAGCGAGCCACCAAGCGAGCCACCAGGGTGCCCGTCAGGGTACCAATACCCAACAGAACCCCTTCCCATCGATTTCAACAGGCTACCTCGACGCCCTACTATGCGACCCCCCCTACGGCGTGCGCGAGGGGTGCAAAGTCCTCGGAAGCACCAAAACCTCAGAGGTAGTGTATTTATCAGACGGAACGGCCGCGCACCTGGGGAGGGGGTATATCCCCCCGAAACAGGCTTATTCGCATGAGAGGTTGTTGAGGGATTTGTGTCGCTTTGCGGTTGGGACGGTTGTTAGGGGGGGGCGGGTGGGAGTTTGGGTCCCGATAGCTGAGGGAGAGGAGGGGGATGGTGGGCAAGATGGGGAGAGGGAGAATGGTGCTGATGGAGCGATGAAAGGCGTGCCGATGCATCCGTGTTTGAAGTTACTGTATGTCTGCAGACAGGATTTCAATAAATGGTCGCGGCGGTTTTGTGTGTATGAGAGGATTGGGGATGACGAGGTTGATTGGGACGAGGTGAGGAGGTATGATTCTGAGGTTGACGGGGATGGGAAGGGAAAGACGGCGGATGAGTTGAATGAGTTTAGGAGATTGTATTTCAAAGGGTTTAGGGAGTGATTCGGGTAGAGTGAGCGGATGGAGATCCTCCAGGCTTTTTACGAAGATCAACTGACAGATCACGCAATGCATAACCCTGGACGCAGATCAAACCGGCAGTTGAAATCGCAAAGGGTATCGATTTGTACATACAATTAACCATCCAAGATCCGCTTCGCCTCGTCCAGTCTCCGGCGGTAAATTCGACATTCATAAGCATCTTCATCCTGTTCCTGCAGCCCCAAGCATGTTTCCCGTAGACTGCCAATCACGCTCCGAATCAGCGCCTGGTCCTGCTGGCTCAGCGTTCGCAGGTCCGAGCTCAACAGACTTTTTAGCGTGACGGCCGTCGAGCGGGATAGCGAGCGTGATCGTCGCGGCATGTCTGTAGCCGTGGCGAATGTGTCGACGCTCGCGCGAGACGCTGCCCTTTTGCTCGGTGGGCTCTCTGGCCGCGCAGTTTCCGAAGATCGCACGCTGGCAGAACTCTGAGTCGCCGTTTGATCAGACTTTTCGGCTGGATCAGACTTCTCGGTTGGGGGGTGGTCTATGACAGTCTGCTGATAGTCAAAAGCGTCGTCTCGCTCTTCGTGGGGAACGTCGAAAGCGCCGGGAAGGATAAGTTTTCTCGGCAAAGACTTCTCCATGCTGGACATTGTTGCCCCGCTGTCTCGTCGGTAGTAGGCTTCTGCATTATTCAGTGGACTGATATTCCGCGACTCCATGTGGCTCCTTCTTCTGATACTGTCCTCTCGCGCGCGGTCTCTCAAGGTCGATATCTTACCCCGTAGACACGACATTTGCTCGCGCAGTTCATCCGCTTTGGGCGACGATTCCTTGCGCATTCCCGAGTCATAGCTGCGGGAGCTGCGCAGGCTCTGATTGAGCGACGAGTAACTTGCGCGCACCGGGATCCTCCTGCCTTGGGGTCGTACAGGCTCCCTGCGAGGGATCTCGGCAACGGATTCCCGGTTTTGGTACTCACAGTGGTACCCGTCCGGCACAAAGCGGCCAGGCGCGGGATACGACGTCGACGCTCTCTGCAGGTTCGCAGCCGTCAGCGGCTGACAGAGATCCCGCGCACCACGCAGGTTGCCTTCCATCTGGCTCAGCTGGCTCTTGGCATTAGCCAGAATCTTCTCGGCTCTCTGGCTGAGCATGGCAGACTGCTGTTCTCGCATTTCCTGCCGTTTCTTTTGCGACGGGTAGTCGTCGTCTATGGTGCTAAAGGCCATCACAGATGCCACGTCGCTCTCCGACATATCGTCGCCGTCCTTTTTATACTTTGCCAAGAAGGCTGGCAAACCGGCAAGCTCCTCGCTGTCCAGAGAACTGCTCGAATCGCGTTGGTTCATGGGACAGGGGGAACTCGCAAAGGCACTATCCGGGTCGTCTGATGTGCCATCCGACAACGACGGCACGCTGTGCGGCGTCGCCTGCTGGGCGGCCGGCTTCAAATAACTGGGACTGGGCGGTTTCTGCATGCGACTCCAGACGGGGGACGCACAGCCGTCCTGATATTCCATCTCAGACGCAGGCAAGCCGGGCAGTGGCATATCGGCCAAACACCCCGACATGGTGATCATCATCGACCGTTTGATCGGAGGGAAGAGAGAGCAAAAAGAGAGGTGGACAGACGGAGATGGACAGACGGAGATAGAACCCAGCCTGGCGCCACTTGCAGGAAGAAGCAACTAAACGCTATTTTGGTTCCCCCGGGTCTCCTTATATATGCTTCCATCAAGTTTGACGAGCGCCTCATATTGCTGACTGCATCTACTTTCAAGTCGTACTCGCATATCATCAACGCACTTTCCCCGCCGTCGTTTGCAGCCGGCAGCCTTCCCCCCCTCCCCCTCCCGATCGACACATGGGTAATTTCCCGCCACCATGGGTCACGTGGTGTTTCCATTCCGTAGTCATCTTCCAAATAACTTAGAGTACCGTACTTTCAGTTCACATATACCAAACAATGCCACCAAATAGACGCTTCCGTGGCCTTGGCCTGATTGTCCTTTTAACCCTGTTCATCATCTTCTACCTTTCCAGCGGGCCCAAATCTACCCAAAACTCGCGCTTCTACACCCGCACCGTTGATGCTCTCAAACATCGCCAAGAAGCCGGTGCGCGACAGCACGTTATTGAAAAGGAGAAGCAGCGGCTGGCTCGCGTTGAGCAGTTGCAAAAGGAACACGATGTCGCCATATCTGCTCTCAAACCAGGCGCACTCGCCACAGAAACGCCGAAACCCGTAGCCGGGCGTAAGATAATTCCCGGCGAACGAATCGTTCAGACGAGACCGGCCCACGATGACAACGATGGTGTAGCAAAAGTTGGCAACGTAGAATCCAAGCCTTCCGGGCCAGCAAAGAAAGGCTCGGTCGAAACCGAAGAGGATCATCGCGTGGAAGAGGAACTAAATGACATTCTCAAGAAGAGTCCCATTATAATCTTCAGCAAGTCGTATTGCCGGTTCAGCAAAAAGGCCAAGCACGTTCTGCTGGACTTGTACAACATCACCCCCGCGCCCTACGTCGTCGAGCTGGACAAGCACGAGCTCGGCTCATCCCTACAGAGCGCGTTAGGAAAATCGACTGGCAGACGGACCGTTCCCAACGTTCTCATCAATGGCAAATCAATCGGCGGCGGAGACGACGTCGAGGCTCTCCATACAAGCGACAGGCTCATCAGCACAGTCTCGTCGATGGGCGGAAAGCGCGTGGAAATTCACAAAAAAACGACGACAAGATGAGGGCTGAGGTCAAGGCATGAGTGTATGATACCCCTAATTCGATTCGCCTAGCGATGTGCATGTAGTCTTCAAAAGTGTTTGTTGTTCCCCATGCTGCCAGACCGTTACGATATTAATCTGCGAACAAGCAGAATATGTATTGCAGCCAAAAAAGGTTAGCGTGCCACGGTTCTTGTTCCGCGGAATGCACACTCTTATTTTTTTTTTTCCGCCGTTCAACCTATTGCAAACAATCCTCCGACATGTCTCGGTCTCGGTAAGTGCTCCCCTTTGCCATACATAACATGATGCGAACTTTGAACAATCCAAATCCTATAGCATCGTGAAGGACTCTATGCAAACTCTAGAATTACTCTGACCTTTCCCTACGTCTGCAATCCTGACGCGCGGCGAAGACTGGCTGACTGCGTGCAGTGATCGTTGCAGTGCCTGATAAGAAGCAGGCTCTGCGAGATGATATTGCAAAAGGTAAGCAGACTTCCCCCTCCCTATCATGATGATACCTCGACAAAATGGCATTCCTCGATCTGAATTATACTGTCGAACGTTGTCAATAGTTTCAGCCTTGTCTGATTTGTTCCTCTACTACTAAGATGACTTGCTCAAGAACATGCTAACTGTCATCAGGTAAGCGCCCTCTGCTGGTCCCGCGATGATGAATTCCACAACGCAACGGGCGGTCAGAGCACACTCCCCACCATCGAGACTTACAACCTCGAACGTCGGGTGGGGTGTTGTTTGTTGAGAACGCGTTGACTGAGCGCTGTCATGCACTTTTTTAGTGCGTCCACGTTCATGGCTGACCTGGTCAGAGGTATGTAACGTTCTCATCTGCTCCGCATGATGAAAGCATTTTGTTGTGGAACGGTTCGCCGTTATGAGCCACGTACACTGAAAATTCTGATTTAATGAGGTGTGTTTGATGTTGCTGCCGAATGCGAATGCGAATGCTGACTGGTGTAGCCTGATGCGTTATTGCCACCCTGTTTCCGTCTCAGCCGTGGACGATACTGACTCTGTATCAGAACAGACGGCAATGGAGCATGGATAATATCTCAAAGGTAGGTGGCTCTCCCCACCCCGAAGATGACGACGAATACATCTGTCTGCAACCTCTTTGAAGACTGAAATCAAAATCTCTGATTCAATCGCTATCAAGACATTCATGGATGCGGACGTACTGACTTTAATAGGGTGCGTTTCTTTCTCATTGCTACATACGAGGATGACAAAACCAATTTTCGCTGTGTTCTTGCCGAGCGCCGCGCTGAAGATATCTACCTTGGAGAACTGATCGTCGAATTACCAATTGCCGAAGATGTCCTGGAACCGGCTAACTTTTGCAGCAACTAGATATCCAAGCCATTTGTAACCTCGATATACTTTTCAAACTGTCTTAGAGCTTCACCAGAATCAATGCACTCCCTGGCCAACCTCGCTCCTTCTTTCCATCGTAGTCCCCCCGGCCCTCTCTCTTTGATCTTACACGTGTTATCATCCTCTGGTAAACCACTGATGGTTAGTAAAGCAGCCGTATTCAGCAGCACAAACTGTAGCACCGGATCGTTGGGATCCAGCTCTCCCTTTAATATCCTCATCAGCAACTCCGCATTCTCATCCGGGCCCTTTCCGCCCTCCACCTCAGTCAAAGGAAACGTATCCAAGCCAAAATCTCTCGGATGAAGATTAAACCTTTCTATCCCATTCCCATCATCAATAAACCAGCAATCCGTCCCTCCCGCACACGAAATCTCATCCAACCCCTCCTCTCCACACACAACCAACGCCTTCCTCGCCCCGGACAACCTAACCGCCTCCGCAAAATCTCCCCCCACCTCCTCCCTCGCAACGCCCACAACCCTCGCCTCCACGTACTCCTGCACCGGATTCGCCAACGGGCCAAGCAAATTAAAAATCGTCCTAACAGGAACCTCCCTCCTCGTAGCCGCCAAATGCTGCAGACCAACATGCCACTCCCTCGCATACAGAAACGCATAATTACACCCCTCATAAACCCTCGCCAAAGTCTCTGCCCTCACGGCCTCCAGTCTCGGCGCACGAGGCACCACACGCGCCAACAGATCCGCGGACCCAGAGAGCGACGTCGACGAATTATTTCCATGTTTCCCGACCAAGAGCTTTGCGCTCGCGCAGATGCTGGAGGTGGTGGAGATGTTGAACGTGTTGTGTCCGTCCCCGCCTGTGCCCACAATGTCGACTAACCCTCCCTTGTATCCGCCACGGGAGAGGGAGGGACGCTTCGCGAGGAGGGTGGTGCTCAACGCTCCTGGATCAGGGTGTTCGCAGGCGGAGAGGAGCGATGCTGCGCACGAGTTTAGGACCGAGGGGGAGTGGTCTAATCTCGTTGTATGGAGGGACCAGAGGAGCAGAGCTGTCTGAATCGGCGAGACGCGGTTGTGGAGGATTAGGGATATTGCCGCGGAGATTTCGGATGACAGATCGTTTCTTGGGGAGGTTGAGAGGGTTTTTAGCAGGGGGGAGATGGATATGTATCCTTCCGTGGAGGGCATTATCTTGTTTTGTGTTTGTTTGGCGGGCGCATTCCGTCGTGCGTTCACGTGAATGCTAGATGGGGGGAGCTGGGCGGACGTGTTCCGCGATTTTGACGACGTCGTCGGGTGCGTGAGTTGCTGTCGCAGTCAGCAATGCGGCCAAGGACGACATGGCTCCGTCTTACGCCTTGTTTTCGGCGCGATGCGTCTGTCCTTCACTCGCCGAATACGCATCGCTCGCCGCTGGCAAGGAAGACTCAGCTGCATCGACAGTACCAGTCTCTTCTCCGGTCTACGCCGCTTATGCTCTTCTTTCAGCACAATAGCCTTACGGCACGGGAGTGGGAGTCTGTGCGCAGGGAGTTGCGCCGTGCTGTTGGGGATGACGGCGCGGGGGCGGCGGTGCGGTTACAGGTCGTTGGGACGGGTATATTCGACTCCGCTCTCAGAGTCGTCGAGTTCTGGGATCGAGATACAGGCGGACTCAGCGAAGAGGCATGGAGAGCTACGTCAAAGGGTAACCAGCCAGACCTACACCACCCGTTTGAGGATATAACCTGCGGTCCCCTCGCCGTTCTCACCTTTCCCTCCATCGACCCTACCCTCGTCAAGGCAGCATTACAGATCCTCGCTCCGCAAGCCTCGGCCTTTCCCGCCCCAAAGAAGCGATTAACGCCATCGTACTATGAGCGGCCGGTACAAGACGGCGTCGCGAAGCTGATGCTGCTTGGCGCGCGAGTCGGGCGCAATGCACAGGATATTGACGGTGTGCGATGGCTGGGCTCTTTACCTAACCTAGACGGTCTACGCGCACAACTCGTCGCGATACTCTCCTCTGCGGGACGCAGCGTAACTGATACCCTCTCCTCTCCAGGCCAGGGTTTGTACATTACCGTCGACGGACGGAGACGAATGTTAGAATAAATCAACCCGACTGTAAAAATAAAAATCAAGCGGGAACACCTTCATATTCAATCCTATCCCCACCCTTTCTCCTCCTCCGTTTCGATTTCCGACTCCGTCTGCTCTTAACGCAGAGCATCAACGCAGCCACCACGAAGACGACCACAGCGGAGACGATAGGAACCACAACGCGCCTCTCACCCTCATGACCCGTCTGCGTAAACGGACACTTGGTGTCCCGTCCAACAATCCAACACTCTTCCTCTCCTAAAGAATTAAAATCAACCCATACATATCCCTTCGTAGCGGTAGAATTGATCAAATGGCGATTCTCCAGCGGTGTCCTCGGCGCAGCGAATTTGTTGTTTCCACCACAGATGTCCTGACTCTGGGAGTAACTCCCCTCCCGAGCGGGAATTGTCCATGTATATGCCCCCCCGTTCACGCGGCAAGCGGGTCGATACCTCTCCTCGCAGCTTTTCGCGTGCCACTTTCCCGTAGAGGTGTCGACTACGGCGCAGCGTCCCTCCTCCGGCTCATCGCCTGAGAAGGGAAATCGCGAAGCATCTATGAACGCCTCGTATTCTCCAGATGAGGCGGAGGGGGCGAGGATAGGCGCGATGCCACAGTTCATCACGCCAGCCACCTCACCCGCCCCATCGACCGCGGCAGCGGCGAAGGTATTGTTTCCCCTCCCCGGCCACGCGGTCGACGCATCAAAGCACTCCCCGGGCTGCACCATGTGAATCGTCTCCCCAGCGAAGAAGTCATCTGAATCGTCACTACTCCCTACATCCCCATCCCTCGTTATATCCACCACCACCCTCCTCCGGTGTTGTAACAACACAAACCCCTCCGTCGGCCACCCGTTCTCAGTCTGCAATCCACTCCCCTCTTCGGTGATGGTGAAGTACCCCCGCTCGGGACGGACATCAGCCCGCGCGCCGAACCAGCTCCGTGCGCCGTTGAGGTTGTGGCGCTCCGCGCGGAGGGTGCGGGGGGTGTAGATGTATTCTCCCAGGGGCTCTAGCGAGCCTTCGGCGGAGGGGGGGCCGCCTTGGAGGTGGAGGGTGAGGTAGATTAGCGATGCTGTCAGGGTTGTTTGGGTGGTGTGGAGGTAGGTGGAGAGAGTTGTGGAGAGGGATGAGAGGCTTGTGCCGGAGGGGGTCGCCCAGTCGGATGCCCCTGCGGGGTAGGCTAGGGTGAGGATTAGGCGGCGGAAGCCGAGGGTTAGGAGGTGAGTGAGTTGGAGGGGAGTGCAGTCTGTGAGGTTTATGCCGGGGAGGGCGTTGGTGTACGATATTGGGATCGTAAGGGTTAGGGAGCGGGAGGCGAGGGTTTGGAGGTCGGGGGGTTGCATCACAGGAGTTATGAGGTTCGGTCAGGGGCGGCTCGTCGGGTAGAGGCGGTCATAGATACAGATGGTTGATGTGTCGCAAGGCGGGAGGGGCTAGGATGTTTTGGGGTTAGTGAAATATTAGCTGATTGGCTGAGAAGCCTGCGATTGGAGTCGCTTGGCTGGATTAGGCTTGGGGTGGCTTGCCTTCCTTTGTTCGTTCAACGAATAACAGGTTCCCTATGTCTTTGATGAAGTGCAGTGCGTCAGAGTTGGAGAGGTTCGATGTTTCGACCCAACTATTGCAGGTAAAGGTTTCGAATAGCGCCGGTATGCGTGATGAGCCCGTGGCAGTCGGTGTCTGTTGCCTTGCCTGGCTTGGGTATAGCTGTCCCGAGCGAACTTACACAAAAATAGCTTCCGTCTACCCTAAGGCTGCCGTCAGCCAGTGCTTTCACATCGTCGAGCTATCTTCACGGATTGCTTTGGTTCTCTGACATTGCTGCCGATGAGCGCCCTAAAGATGGAAAAGTGGATTGAAAACTAACAAAACGATCGGATGAGTATATGGCTCACGGCTGATGAACTTTTTTTGCGACACTATTTGAGGAGGCACGTAACTGGGGGTGGGATTAAGTCACTAGTTCGTGGTGCTCCAAGTTGGACGATTGAGAGCATGCAGCCATGTACAAACAATTTCACGTCCACTCGAGCTGCCAAGCCCGATCACTTCCCTGGCATTCTAGTGTTGATGGTCCTCAACAGAATGGATGATCCTCATCTCCAAAGCGTTGGCTAAGCGAGGCTCTCATCTCCATACGTACTTTGCAGCTGCCACTTTCCGTCACTATATTTCGCAGTATTTTTCTGTCCACTTTCAGTGTCCTTCAAGATTATACGCCACCAAGAAAAAATTCGACTACTGGTACTTGCGTTTACGGTTCCCGCTCAAATTGTTGCTGGTCCACCCCCCTCTTTCCACAGCGAGTTTGGCATTATAATCGATCCGCCCGCTGAAAGGACAAGATCTTGCGGCTGCAGCCCATAGGTTACTTCTCTTTGGCATCAATCCCTCAGCCAAAGACCTCCAGTTTGAGCAAATCGGACTTTCCTTGCTGGAAACGGATCAACTCGCAAACTCGTCCGGAAATGCAATCACCTTCCTTGTGCCGACTTTCACACGTCATGTGCTACACAAGCTCCGGTACAAACGAAGTTCAAGCTATAAATGAAGGTGCGCTTTCCGCAAGATTCGTGCTTTCGTCCAGCAAATGATCTCCTCACCATATACATACAGGTATGGGAGGTAGTGCCGCAAAACAGAAGTGTCATGCAAACTCATACACAATGGGAAAAACCTAAGGCAAGATTTCGCCCAGTGAAGCCATCCAGAATAAGATATCCCAGCAGGTCCTCTACGTATTGTGATTTTCCCACCCCATATGGGTACTCAAAAACGCCGCCGACATACGGGCAAGGAGCTGCTTACGTGCATCGAACCAAAACCTTTACACACTCGGCTTCATGCCGCACCAAGATGAGATTGGAATTTCCCGAAGAGGGAGGTAAGGAAGACAACGAGGGCGACCATATTTCAGAACTCGGGCGAGCCGGGCAGGATGTTCTACCTGACAGTGTCCTGGCCGTATCTCAAACAGCCATTTGGAACATCTGCAAACTCCTATGGACTGACCAAGGAGCGTGACAGTCACACCACCAAGCGGGAACCCTTAGCTATCGTCCGACTTCGCCCCTTCAATTCCCGTCAATGCACTGACAAACCACATGATCTTCCACCCCATAGTGATTTCCATGCCCCCGAAGATTTATCATCGCTGAGCGGGATCCAAAAGTAAGTGCACGGGAGACGCATTGCCTTAAGAGTGCTGACATGTTACAGGGCCATCCTGTTGGAAGACGGCCTCATGTAGCTGCGTCGAGAAGGGGGCCAACCAGCCAAACTTACCTCCGTCGGCCTCACCTCTTCTCTAAGAGACATCCTTGAGACTACAAACGAAGAGGATCTCCTAGAGGGCAATGCCACGCAAAGGCTATCAAGCTATTTCCTCACTGGCTTGCTTTAATGATATTTTGCCGCTGCGTTCACGGATCTAGAGCTAAGAAAATGCACGGGGGCACGAGCTCACGATGAATTTCTGACTGTGATCCTGCGAGAAAATCGGACACGCGACAGGTACTGAGTCGGATGCATTACATAGCTGGTGATGCTCACGGAAGGACACTGACTATGCAGAAACATGATGATCTCGTCGACGAGATCCCTCGGGTGGCGAAAAGGCATGAAAGCCTTGAGGAATTAATTCCTGCATTGGCTTGCAGGGTACTGATCCATTGGGAAGAGATCTCTCTGCTTGTTGGAAAGTTGTTTCGTGAAATATGTCTGTCATTGAAAAAGTGAGTTTCAGTCAGTCCGTGTCGTAGCGAGGCAAAGATTTCATTTCCATATGATTGAAGGCGTCAGGGTTTGTCTACGATGGTAATTCCCCTAGACTGGCCTGAAGTCGTGAACGTATGGCCAGTTGCTTGCGTGAGAAAGTGTACAAACTGAATCCGCTATCATCTGATCTTCACAGACGAGCGGGAAAACCCACAGAATAACACTTTTCGTGTAAAATTGGAGGGCGATGACGAATTAAAGGTAGCAGCTATATCATAGCTACGATACAGGAGGTGATATTCTCAACACCAGCGAATATTCAAATGATTTGCCAATCCTCAACAGCATTCGCTGATACGTAAGCCATCATCGACAACAAGTACCGATCTTGCACAGAATTTGAACAATGACTCCGCAAGGACACCAGATGACAGCCGCTAGACAGAAAATGGACGATGAGTGGAACCTCTCATTATTTAACTCTCGGGCAGTCCTTCTATAGTAGAGTGTGTCTGGTAGAAGCGCTCACCCAAACACCACAAACACCACTACAAACATTCACCCCCAAAGCGATCCCCTGCAACACCTCTTCCCCCATTGTCATTATCCTCTTGTGAACGCTCAGTAAAAGACAGCTAGCCGATAACCTGTCCGTGTCTCTGGCCAGATAGAGGCTTGGTGAACCTGTTGCCTCCATACAAGCCGATTCTACCCATTTGCTGATGACACCCCCGAACGTAACAG
Source organism: Piedraia hortae CBS 480.64 (assembly GCA_010093745.1). Lineage (NCBI taxonomy): Eukaryota > Fungi > Ascomycota > Dothideomycetes > Capnodiales > Piedraiaceae > Piedraia > Piedraia hortae. The sequence goes on from MU005964.1 coordinate 32,840, forward strand.
ACCTCATTGCCCCGCTGCAGAAACGTTAGCAAACCTCGATAATGCCTGAGGAATGACCAATACGTACGCTGGCGAACACCTTCGTTCGTTCGGCATCCACCAGACATGTTTGAGGCTGGCGGAGCTCAGTCTCTAACCGATCTTGCCGCTTGCTGACGGCCAGGAGAACACGCATGAGCAAGGTATCCCTTGATCGTGCTGGTTGCTTGGAAGGATTAGTTAACTGGTAGTTCAGTATCCAAACTTGAACACTGGCAAAGCTTGAAATGGCGATCGTGCACATCGGCCTGGCTGCAGGAGATTGAAAGCAAAAAACACTGTTTCCTGGCCATTGAGCATAATGCTGGCGCCTTCATCTTATCAGCTGAGCACCGGTCCAACAGCATCAACCATATCAGCGAGTGTTGACCCATGCGGACCAAGTCAAGATTGGTGCGTCGGTTTCGTGCAACTTGACCGAGGGCAGCATTCACCAAGGAACACCACAGGACAGATCGGTAGTTGCTCCGATATAGGCCGAAACCGTCAATTTATGTAGATAGAGGGAGTGACACAACTGGGCCAGGTATCTGCGTCAGGAGTCGCTCGCGCCCGTATGTTTCTATCCTTAGCTGGCCACGTATTGAATGCGACTGCAATAGCGGCCGCAGCTGGTGAGAGGCCAGCATAGTCGCGTTATATATGCGACGCACAAGATACCGGCAAGTGGCAATGTCAGGTGGAATTGAGTTCCTCACGTATGCCGTACCCGTAGTGCTGGCTGATGTGGTCGACAAAACGATGAACCATTGACTCCAAGATGTGGTCCACGCGGTCTTCCACAAGGAATGGCTCTTTAGGGTGGGTGTTTGGCTCCGTTTGCTCAGCGACAGGAAGCCCTTCTAATACTTCTACGGTCACAGAAAAATGCTGGTAAAGTCGAGGAAAAACTTGGTGGCCAGTGTATAACCCTCCGCCGTGGTGCAGTTAAGCTCGTCTGCGCCGAAGGCGAGTGTAACTCTGCTAGGGAATTTCCTCTGCAAGCGCAGCCAGTGGAGTTGCACGGGTATTTGAGGAAATTGGAGGGCAGAATCGGCTGGCCTTCGCTAGACCTGTGGCGTGAGTCAATAAGTCATGGACGAGTGGGATATCTCGCCATTTCACCTCATGGTGTCCTGCCATGGCTGCACAGCTTGATCGACAACGTGTCCAAATCCCTTGTGCATCTTCATTCCCAGCTCTTCGGGCGAAAGGATAGTTTCAAATATGTCATGAGAATCGAAAAAGTAAATCTTGCCACCAGTTGAAGTAGAGGTGGGAAGCTTGTTAAAGTCAAGACATATTGGGTTGTATCGCATCGTTGACGATGGGAGTGAGCCCATGCAATGCCGTGTTAGTTTCAACGTCGTCAAAAGATTTTGAAGGCTGCTAGAATCTTCAATTGTGTTTATGAAGTATGAGCCTTGTTCCCAACCAATGCGACACCTGGTCTTCGCTGTATTTCGGAATAAATCTTGGGTTGATGAGATTACAATAGTCGTTATGAATACAGGGTGCTCATGATTGGGGCACAGCTGCTTCTGTATCATCGGTCCTCGGCAGTTTTCCGGGACTTTCCTTCCTGCGCGCGTCATGTAGTGCGATCGACGCCGTTAGTCTCGCTGTCGATTTTCAACTTGTTCGATTGAAATTTGGGTGCCTGTCGGTATAACTTGATCTATCAGCATTTTCCGAAGAGGATTCGGAGGATCACTTGGCTCAAGCCGGGCGTCCACTGGCACTCTTCTCGATTAATAGAAGCTTGCTGCTGCATTCACAAATTTCTGTCCTTCTTGTCTCATCATCGAGGAGTTCAAAGTGTTGCGGCAACATCGGTACCGCATGTTAACACCACACTCATGAAATCTCCATGTTCTTGGCGCTGAGTAATTGCACATCTCGTTCTTGCTTTTAGAGACGGACCATGAAACGTGTATCGCCAATCGGTGAGCTAGGTCGTTCATGCCAGACGGCATGGATCGCGGACACAATGGTCCATCAGGGCTAGATTGTGAAAACGGAATCACTGCCTTGGGGGGACTCATTCCAGGCTGTGGGCTGACGTTGAAAAATGCATGCCAACCTCCGGGTAGATTGCAAGACGTCGTATAATGCAATCTCATTCTGATCTAGCTTGATTGGTGTTGATCTAGGATCTGGGACCAGTACGCATTTCCAGCGCACTGAGAACGGCGCCAATTGTTCTCGCCAGTGGGGTTTGAAGGAGCGACGGATCTGTGGCCTGCTTGCAGGATTCGTTGAAAAATTGAACATGGTGATATTCTGTTAAAAAGCGCCGCTGAGTCCAATGTCCAAAGGGGCGCAAAAGTGCGTCGATCAAGAGCGGAACATTGTGGTTCGCCACCCGTCCGTCGAACTGACGCACATGGTCGACAAGAGTTGCTTCCGTCATCCATGCAAACCCGTGACATTGCCAAACAATGTTGGTGGCGAGCGGAGTGGCTGAGTGAAAGCTGTCCAAATTCCATCGAGAAGATTTTCTGGACATGAAAGCGTGGATTTACTTGGCATCTGCTCGCGCCGGTCCGCAAAAACATCATCTATTCACGGTGGTCTGAAGAGCCATCGCTTCGAAGGTCAATTCTATCGTGTAGAGTAGAACGTACTGGTCCACGAGGCGGTTCAACACAATCGTTAGCCGCTCAGGGTCCAAGGCAACCGTTTCAACAAAAACCAGAGATCCTCAGCCGCGCCTCTGCACGGACAGCTCGCCTGTCATGCAGGCCAGGGTACTACCCCTGCATACGATACGTCGGCAAAGGTATGGCATTGCGATTTTGCCACCTCATTGTTCTCTACGGCGTTGAAAGGCTGAAGAACAGGAAAGCACCCTTGTCAATCTGCAAGGGTAAGCTTGCCACGAAGCCTCTCTTATTTTAATTCGGAAGATATACGCCGCATTTATACAGTGCTCAGCCTCTACGAACATCATGTGCTTCGGGAATCAGGCAACATTGGGTACCATCAATCCACCAGGAGCGTTTAATAGAAGGCAACAAGGCCCTTCACGACAATGTTCGACTGGTATAAGAGAGAGACCGTTGCTGCATCGAAGTTATCCACTTTTCACAATCACCATGCGAGCAACAGAAACAACGGAAACAAAAGTGCCTTCCAACTCGAACAAACCTACTGAGGACTGGCGTTCATTTTCCTGGTTGTGGTTCGAACCGAAGAGACCTAGCTTCATACTGACGTAAATCCAACCCCTATGATGAGTACAAAGGATCGGTCCTTGACACAATTTATGAAACTAAGTCAGAAGTACTTGCTTCCCAACCAATGCATTCTGAAGATTACTGACTTTCGATCAGCCGTCCTATGCCGAGAGTCATCAAACAGGTAGTGCGGACACGGGTACATCTGGAACTGGCGGTCGTTAGGAATTAATGGGATGACACGGATCGGATTGCACTAGTTAAAGCAGAGTTTGTGGATGCTTCAGAGTTTGATAATCGTTTTGTAGTTGCTTGATATGTTTACTCTGCCTCTGACCATCGCGAGCCGCGTTTATCCGTATGAAATGCTTCTAAATGACACACGACTGATGCATGAAGCAGTATTGGAGAGCCTGCTCCACCTGGCGGACTGGGCAAGTCTAACCTTTATTGTTGATTCCACACGCCCAATGTATTCTTACCGATGAACACGCTCGCCGCGATCCCCCTCCCTTCCATTCACACACTCCCAGATACCATTTCGCCGCTCGTCCGTCCTGGTTCTCTCTGTCTGCACAAGCTCTCTACAGTTGCAGCTGCCAAACATGCAGATTACTCATCCACATATCCACTCGTGAAACGCTTGGCACTGATCTTTCCCACACTTTCAGTATACCGTGCCCTCACCAAGACAATTTAGCAGTTTCTTTGGCGCCTACAGAATGTCCTTATAGCTACAGGGGGTCGAAAAAACCGACAGGAGCCATTTAATTGGTGTCACGCACGGTAATAATCCGGTGGTGTGGCTTGGCTTCTTTTTTCCCCTGAAACCTACGCACAATCACACTACCTCTCTTTACAGAGCTTTTTTTTTTTTTTTTGCTAGTATGCCTCGTCAGAATCAGCCAGCGCCGCGTCGCTCTTCACGAGTCGCGTGGCAGACGAAGAAGGCGACAGAGGCAGAGAACTCTATCCGCGGGAATGAAGAGGCTTCGTCTCCGCAGCCCGAGGGTGGCCCGCATACGCGTAAGTACTCTAGCATTACTGAAGATCAGTCTACGCAGTCCGTAGATGCTCAAGGCAAGTCAAAGCAGCCTCTGGAAAATCCTCTCCGCCGCTCTGCGCGCAACGCCGCTAAATCGGCTCCTGGCGACAACCAGCATCAGGCCCGGCAGCATTCTCCGGACGCTGCCACTGCGGCTGAAGGAAGCGGAAATAGTTCCATGGAACTTCAGAGTGAGGTTTCAACGCTGAGCCTCAGTCATGAGCTCCAGATTGATCCCCGTCTTCGCTCTCAGGGCAATGCTTCAACCATCGTCAAGGAGGCAGCAGCCCATCCGGAGGGCAGAGAATCTGAACAGAAGAGCACCCACCGCCGCGAAATCACAAATCCTGCCAGGACTGCTCCAGCCAATGCCGTCAGCACGTTAAGCGAGCTGAGCCTGCCGCCTAGCTCCGCCGACATCTTAGGCACGGCTCCGGAGACGGTCAAGAAGACCATCAGCAGCAAAAACAAGCAGACTAGGCCGTCCGCTGGTGCAAATAAGCTGTCGACGACGATTGACGATCTGCTGGACAATCTGTCCAGCGGATCGTCTACGACAAACGCAAGCCTGCCCGAGCCCGCTAATCTCCTAAAGAAACTGCAGGAGGTTGCTGCAGAGTCCAAGAAGGCTGAAGAAGAGGATGATCCGGAACATGATGACAACCCGATGCTCCGGCGCTCGACGAGAACCCGCAAGCGGCATTCACAGGATGAAGCCGGACCGTCAACTAAGAAGGCTCGCGGGGTGAAGGCCATGGCCTCTAAGCGTGGCAAGGGCAAACAGGCAGCCCAGAAAGGTGACGAGGACGGAGAACAACTGGAGAATGATGATGATGTGATTGAAGAAGTCGGTGTGAAGGTTGATCATGACATGGAAGGGGGAATCAAGGAGAAAGAAAAACCGCCCGCGCAGTCGAACGAGGGCCCGTCGCTGCGTCGTCGCTCCTCTCGTGCGGCAAAGCTTTCGCAGATGGCGGCCGAAGTCTCCTCCGGGAAACGTGACAAGCCGGCCGCTATGCGTTCTTTCCGTCGTGTTATGCCGGGTAAGAAATGATATGCAAGGGCGAAGATCAGGCTGTGTGCATCTTGGATGCCAAATGTTTAATGCGAAGAGAGAAGGTGAACAGATAGGTATCCAAAACGCGTGAAATACTTGTGACCCAATGATCTCGTTTCCAATTTTTCATAGCTGTGGGTTGTAGATAAATGAGTCCAGTGAAATGTACACAGGTCTGTGATTGGTCATCTGAAAATTGTGTCTTGACTCGTCACGGTGGCTCTACAAATTCTGTGGCAGCAGAACTGGCAGCTTGCCATCTGCTCACGCCATTCCGCACGACAGTCTAATGAGAGATTTGTAATACCAGCTGCCAGGAATAGATTTCTGGTCGAACAACTACAAATGGCAAGCGAGCGATCACCTCATTGAAACAAGCAAGCCTTCTGTCGAGCACCACAACCTTTCTACTCTGCCCAAACGCATGCCTCCAAAAATCTGTTGGGAAGAAAGCATTATCAAGCACTCCTCCTGAAGCCTGAAGTCTTCACTGTCCTAGAAATAGCTCTTCCCTCGCACAGTTATACCCCGCCGAAAAATGGTACCGCTTGCTGAGAAGCAAAAGGTGTTGAGAGTGAGCGTCTGCAAACGTAAGTTGGGCAATGAAGAAAGCAGACCTTTTCTCATAACCAGCTGCCCTGCTCCGCCCGCTAAGCTGGACCATCGGACACTCTTCCCAAGCACAGCGAGAGAAACATTCTTAACAAGCACTTACCAAGCACTAACTCCTATGCCTCACGCCTTCTTTATACTAGAATCAGCTCTTTCCTCCCCCTTCAACTCCGGATCATTACCAAGTGTCTTACACTTTCCCTTCACACATCCTTCCGCATAACCCTCAAGATGTGCACTCAGATGATGATGGTGCTTGCTCGGAGCCAGCAGGGTAAGTTGTCGCGCAACGATGAAACCTTGTCGAGGAAAGGCAGTTGTCAAGCAAGAACCATAGAGCGATGCTAGTGGGCAATCTGACCGCTGAAACCATCAAGTATTACGTCAAGATGATACAGGGGCCATACAATTGTCCTGCTGCAACAGCTAATATTGATCACCCAAACAAGAGAGGAGAGTGTAAAAGAGAAGAACGAGTCAGCTCGTTGGGATGAGTAGGCCTTGTTCCCGTTATCGTCATGAAGCACCACGATCGTACTGCTGTGTCAATCAGGATTGGGTACACATCTTCCAAGAGTGGTGAAGGGACAGACGTACCAAGCGCTCTGCTTATAGGTAGCAAAGTTCTTTTCCTGACCATGTTACGAACCTCCAGTCATGGAGGAAGACCTGGGTAATGATGGTCAAGACGGTGTTTTCGAACACAGAGCAGCTGGCGTTGGAGGGCGAAGAGGATGGGACCAACGAGGGTACGTGGATAGCCGCCGATCGAAGAAATTATTACACGAGTACAGCAACGCGGCCGTACACCAATATCCCTAATGCGTCGTATGGCAATACCACGGACGCCAAGTACCGCAAGGGTCATGAGGCCTCGAGGATGTTCCAGAATCGCTTCGCACTGAGGAAGCCCGGATCTACGTCCAGCCTTTCAGGAGGGCTTTGATCTCGGTTGAGACTGAGGCGGGGAGTGGGTTCAGATCTCGCTGTTTTTTTTTCTATCGGCGTTCTTTCAATATACGGGTGGCTTTGCCCCGTCACTGGGCTGGGTGGGTAGAGACCCAGATCTAGCCTAAACAATAGGAAATAGAGGTTTCTAAGTAGGTAGATGGACCACCTGCCCCTCTGAGCGGAGCTCACGGTAGAAGACTGAATAAACGAATAAATATTTTGGTTGATGTCAGGATCTCAGTCCCAGTTCCAATCACGAGGCTTCGACACGGCCCGCTCGGCACGGCCCGCGAAGTCCTACGCCACCGAGACAGTTTGCCCTTTTGCTCTTCACGCGTTGCTCTAGTCTTTCAGGCAGTATAGAGTAGAGCACACCGCATAGCTCCGTTCCTTGTGCTCTCTGGCCTCTTGGGTCCGACAGCTAAGGCGGATGATTGCGAATAACAATTAAGTTGTTTTTTTCGATAACAAGTAACTTCACTCTCACGAGTGAACATTGGAATCTATAGTTACAAAATCATATCAAATCAAAGATGTAATGTGAGATTTCAGAGATGATACAGACAGCGATCAAGTGCATTCCTGTCCGTCTGTTCATTCACCAGAAAATTCCAGACGTGGGGCTCGCTTAGTAATCGTGACCTCACGCCGAACGAGTCATGCTCTCTGTCTGAATTCTCCGGCCATGGCTATTGAACGAGCAATGTCTACGGCTCTCTCGCGATCTATACGGCGGACGACACCGCAATGGCGATACGCAGCGGCAGCCAGTCTCATCCAACCGCGCGTCTTCACCTCCAGTGCATGGGACTCCTTACCTCTGCGCGGGAAGCGCTTCGGCGGACTCAGCGATGCACCGAGCACCTACTTCCAGCGACCCTCATTACCAGCGAACACAATCATCAAATTCGTCCCGCAGCAAACAGCATGGGTAGTGGAGCGGATGGGCAGATTCCACCGGATCCTGAAACCCGGACTAGCGATTCTAGCGCCGTTCATCGACCGTATCGCGTATGTGAAGAGTTTGAAAGAGAACGCAATGGAGATTCATCCCCAAAAAGCGATTACATCGGATAATGTGACGCTGGAGCTGGATGGGGTGTTGTATACCCGCGTGTTTGATCCGTTCAAGGCGAGTTATGGCGTTGAGGATGCGGATTATGCTATTTCTCAGCTGGCGCAGACGACGATGAGGAGTGAGATTGGACAGCTGACGCTGGATCATGTACTAAGGGAGAGGGTTACGTTGAATACCAATATCACGCAGGCGATCAATGAGGCGGCTGCGGAATGGGGGATTCGTTGCTTAAGGTATGAGATTCGCGATATTAATGCGCCGGAGCCGGTGGTGGAGGCTATGCATAGGCAGGTTACGGCTGAGAGGAGTAAGAGGGCGGAGATTCTCGACTCTGAGGGCCAAAGGCAGAGCGCTATCAATATTGCTGAGGGACGGAAACAGTCGGTGATTTTGGCGTCAGAGGCTGAGAAGACGGAGCGCATCAATAAAGCTGGCGGTGAGGCCGAGGCTATTCTGCTCAAGGCCAGGGCGACGGCGTCGGGTATTGATGCTGTGGCTAGTTCGATTGAACAGGGTAAACAGGCTGCTCAGGGAGCTGTTTCGTTATCGGTGGCTGAGAAGTACGTGGATGCGTTTGGGAAACTTGCCAAGGAAGGCACTTCGGTCGTTGTTCCGGGTAATGTTGGTGATATCGGTCAGATGATTGCCACTGCAATGAGTGTCTACGGCAAGGTCGGCGAGTCGCAGGCAAAGGCCCAGGCACAGCGTCTAATTCAGCAGTCTCCGTCTCAGCCCGAAGGGGAGCAGACCAAGATAGAAAATGGAGCACAGTGAGCGTTTTGATTGATTCAATTGTATGATATGATGAAGTGAATAGCTCATCGTAAGTCTAATATAACTGCCAAACTACTCTGATTTGATCAGTCCCTTTGATTCTAGATGCTTCATGATGGTCTTGACGGCGTCTTCCACGCTGGTCTTCTCGCTGTGGATGTGAATGTCTGGATTCTCCGGCGCCTCGTACGGGGCGCTGATGCCGGTGAATTCAGCAATCTGACCGGCCCTTGCCTTTTTGTATAGGCCCTTGGGGTCACGCTTCTCGGCTTCCTCTACGGGAATGTCGACAAAGACTTCTACAAATTCCAACGAGGAATCTGTGTTGGTGGTGTCTGCATGCAACCGACGGGCCAGCTCTCGCTCTTCCTTGTAGGGAGAGATGAAAGACGTCAAGGCAATGGTGCATGAATCAGCAAAGAGCTTGGCCACTTCTGCAATGCGACGAATGTTTTCCTTGCGGTCTTTGGGAGAGAAGCCAAGGTCTTTGTTGAGGCCGAAGCGAACATTATCCCCGTCAAGACGGTAGGCTGCCATCCCAAGATGGAGCAAATGCTGCTCCAGAGCAATGGCAATGGTTGACTTGCCTGAAGCTGAAAGTCCGGTAAACCATATGGTGAACCCTTTTTGCTTCCGGAGCTCGCTGCGCTCCTGTCTAGTTAGACCAGCATGCCACGTAATGTTGCTGCAGTTGTCTATCAATCTACTGGGTTTTCACCACTTTGGGGAACTCACGTCGCCATGTATTTTGCAGGTGGTAAGAATCCTTGACAGACTTTGGCTCTAACCGAGGTCCACACCGTCACCTACCCATCCAATTAGATCCATCGAGAATGACGAGGATCCCTCGTGAGCTTTACCAGTTCCGCTCGCAAGCAAAGGGAGATGTTTTACAGCTGCAGCCAGAGGGGGATGATCTGACAAAGCTGTATGCCGTCATCTCCGGTCCCAAAGGGACGGGATACGAGGGTAAGTTCTGATATCACAAAATAAGATTCCATCCCACTCACAGATAATTCCCATATACAGGCGGCAAATGGAAAATCTCGATCCAAGTCCCACAGGCCTATCCCAACGCAGCGCCCGTCATGCGGTTCGTGACACCTGTATGCCATCCCAACGTGCACTTCACCACAGGCGAAATCTGTCTCGACCTGTTGAACACAGGCACCGACGGAAAATGGACACCAGCCTACACTCTCGTCACAGCGCTTGAAGCAATTGTCCAACTACTAGCCGCAGGTGCCGAACCCGACAGTCCCCTCAACGTCGACATCGCCAAACTCTTACGAGAAGGGGACTACGTAGCCGCCGAAGGCCTCATAAAGTATTACACTAATCTCTACGCCAAGTAGCAATCATCACACCCTCCTCCCATACCACTCTCTCTCCTCCCCCCCCCAAAATCCCTCCAACAACCCATGCTTCTGTTGTTCCTTCCCCCAGTCAACCTCAAACCCAAACGAATCAAGCATCTGTTCCGCCGTCCCCCAACTAAACCTACACTCCCCACTCCACCCAAAAAGCGGGTGCATATTCTCCCTCAGCCACCTCGTACACCTCCCATCAGACGGATACCCTGACCCCCAATCCTCCTCCCCGCCCCCAAACCCCTCCCAAAGCACCTCCAAAGCCCTATCCCTCGTAACCTTTGCCGCCACCGACGCAGCCGACACAACAGGAAATAGTGCATCGGCCTTCTTCTCAACCACAAACCTCCCAATCTCAGGAAAAGCTCTCTCCAACCTCTTCTGATACGTCGCCGGCGATCCCACCGTGTCAACATACACCTCCTTCACATGAACACCCAGCTCCATAACCCCCCTAATCAACGCAACAGTCGCTTCGAAAGCCTGCGTGTTGAGGTTCTGTCCGCCGCCGACACCCAGCTGGAGTGATGAGATCTCCCTCGCGGAGAGGACACGCACGCCCCACCCACAGGTTTTGTGGAGTTGTGTGTTTGGAGTGCAGAGCGCGGCTAGCATTCGCTCCCGCGCGGCAGGGGAGAGGGTTTTTGAGTCTGCAAAGCCTGCCGAGGGGAGAAGGGTTGTGGCATTTGCAGGGAGATAGGTTATTCCGTAGACCATTGGGCCTGAGAGGGTTACTTTGGGGATAAAAGGGGGTTTGGGGCTTACCGAGGACGGGACCGCGGCCGGCTTCGTCGATTCCGAGGATGCAGGGGGTTGAGGGCGTGATGCCTAAAGGGAGGGAAGTGAGGTAGGTGTAGCTTTGCCCTGAGAGGATTGTTTCGCGGTTGATGGAGGGGGGAAGGAAGGATGCTTCGCGGGGGGGTTGAGATGTTTCCTCTGGGGGGTTGTCTTTGGATTCGAGGTCGGGCTCGAGGGCGTTCGCGGTGGGGGATTGGGATGGCATTGTAGGGTGAGGTCGAAAAGGGGGAGCTGATTGGTTGAACAACTGCCGGAGCTAACGGTTGATGTCTCTGTTTGGGGTTCGGCCCGCTCCGAGGTGGCATGTGAAAATGTGGTTATCGTTGATGGAGGGTTTTGACATTGGTGTGTGATGCAAGGTGTGAATGGCATGCTCGGAGGGGTGGTGTCCTCCTCTACGCCGGATTTGGGCTTTTGCAATTTTTGATGCTACGGTGGATGTAAGGCTCCCCGTTGTCAGCTTGAAGAGCGTTGGAAGTGCGAGTACATGGCGATTATGAACCGATAGCAGCCTCATTCTCCTTTCCCGCGGTCTGAGTGCAAGGCGTCTTTAAAGTTTTTACAACAGTTTTACGACTAAGACACCAACAAACAGAGACTTTCCCGACTTCGTCCAGTACATCCCATTCAACTCAACCGGACCCATGCGATCAACACCACGGCAATCGACAACTCCACCCACAACACCTTATCAAACCTCCGGTGCGCCTAGAGTTCTTTCCGCTACGCCCATGCGTCACCACTGCATGAGACCATGGCGCTGCTAGAGGAGAGGGATGCCCTTCAAGCAACAATAACGACCCTTTCGGCCCTGCGCTCCCAAAGCGTATACAAGTATCGCATGGAGGCTGCGCGAGGCTGGGGCCAGTTGCCTCTTTCAGTTTCGGGCAGTCGGGAGATGGTGCAACTTTCAGTGCCTCGGACATGGAGGATGCGGCACGACACATAAATGCCAGATTTGATACGAGTGCTACCGGCAGACGGTGCTCGTCCAAGTTCGATTACCACAAGGGAATGCGGAAGGAGTGGTGCGCTAACTTGAGCAGCATTTCCGGCTAGAGGACGGATGAGAGGGGGGTGCCGGTGAATGACTCTGACGCTGAGGATGAGGATTTTACTCGGCATCCTACAAGCCTTTCTGAAATAGCTTCCCCAAGTTCCGTGCGGAGCTGGAGGATGCCTTAGAGTTTGTCGCACCCAATGGCAGGCATGCCGCTGGGCACTGGTAGCGGCAAAGATATGTGTCAGGGAGATGGCAAGCTAGTGCCAATTATGCTGCAATGGGCGCCAGATAAACATGCGGAATATGAAGCTCTAGCCCGCATGGAGTACGAGTCGAAACGCACCGAGGCCGCCTTCCTGGTTAAGATTTTCGCCCATGACCCTATGCGCACTGGATCCGACATCGTCATCTCATCCAAGAATCAGGTCATAAAGAAAGAAGAGAAGCGCTCCAAAGTTGGAGCCATTCCCGGGCGGCTGATACACGAATATGACTTGTCTGCTCGACTCTCCAAACGTATTGTTTCCCGAAAAGTTTTTGTCATACCGGCGGATGAGTCCTAGCGAATTCATTGAAGCCTACTGCAAAAGGTGGAGGGTTGACAACGGTGTCCATGCCTCCGACGTGACTCGCTGGGATGTTGGGTGGGCTTCCTAACTGGGTACATTCAAGGGTACGCTGGACGTCGCTTGAATTCAAAAGTCAACACAGTGTGTCGGAGGGGTGAACCTCCGAGGACTAGAGCGGAGTGGATGTCAACGACGAAAGTTTTCACTCAACTTTTACTGAAAAAGGTGAAAATGTAATTGTCTATCTCTATGAGGTGAGGTTCGAAACCTCCCCCACACTACCTCAGTCTAACCGCATTTGCCAGGACAACGTCAGCGAACCATGCCCTTAAGCATGAACGAGACAATGACCCGTCTCAGGGAAAACTTCCTCTATAGAGGTAAAAACCCTGAGAAGTTTCGACTTCTATCTATGGTTCTAGTCATGGTGGGTGCTACATCCTTTTGACACAGTGTGATGCAGACGATGCAAAACTCTGGAGACCGCTACACCTGGGCTTTGAACATCTGAAGGGCTGTGGTGGTTCCTGTACAATCGTCATTAATGGCAATGATAAAGCGATGGACCGCACAGCGGTTCCTGTTTGTTTCCGGACTCTCAATTGGTGTTTAAAGATCATAATGATGACCGGTGAGAATTTTCGGGGTTCATCCTGGGCGGAACAAAATCTCAATATTCCGCCCGTGGCGTTCTCTTCCGAGCCACGATCCTTGAGTCTCATGCATGCGACAAGTGGGTAGACTATCTGGACTTACTGCAGTACTGCGACTTGAACGACCCTGGCACTCTACATACAATGACCGCATTGTCCATGGACCGGATAGGGTCCCATTTCCCGATTCTCCCCATCTCATAAGTACAATGGACGAACCCTCACCTGGTGTTCTCAGAAGCATACATGCATGGTGTAAATCCGAGAGCTTGGCCGCCCGAGTCAATTTTTTTCGCCGATTAGGAGACTTGATATTTTATCGGCTGCCTACATTGGGATGGGAATCCTTGCTAAGGTCCAGCTACTTGCACTATAGATAACACGTGGTGTTCTAATAAGCAGCGGCACCTCACAAGTGTGTCAGTATACACGCGTATCTAGAGCTACAGAAGAAAACTTCTGAGTACTCGAACCCTGGTCAGGGATGTGGGTCATCACCTGCGGATCGCTCAGGGGCTACCTGCACAACACGTGGCACCCCCATGTCCTTAAAACCGGTAAACAGAAGATTTGACTGCTCATTTGGCGAAAGCTTGCCAAACCATTGAACGGTTTTGCAAAGGCACAGCAGGATGACACTACCCTTGTCCGATTGAACAGCATTGAGTTGGATAATGCGTTTTCTTCTCGCTGTCGGCCTTTATCCGTAGTTATCGCACTGCTTACGTGACTGATACTCAAGTGTCCCGGCATCAAGGGATAGGAAGCTGGCGTCGATAGCAGTTCCTATCATACGTAAATGAACATGACGTCGTGAGATACATACTCCGCAAAAGGGACGGACCCAGGTTCGAAGTGATTGTCTCGTTTGATGGTATTGGGCAGCTGAGACACTGTATGGTGGTGCTAATGGTATTATTTTTTCTATCTCCGATGAGGGCCCTCCAGATCCATTATGGATCGGGAGTATGCACGGCTTATTTCTCTGTGTAACCTTGTGGCGTTACACCACATTCCCCCTCAGACGTCATTGCCAAGCTACACGCAGATGGACTCATGGGCGTCTGTACCGGGCACGCCGGATGGATCAGGTCGATGGGACGACCATGGCTTGACCGAGGGAGGTATAGATCCCGACCGGATTGTGGAAGCGTTTTCAGTGCCTATGTCTTACGTGCGGATTCTTGGATTAGTATTCTATTCACACTATTGAGTCTTTCGCAACTGTGGCAAAATGTGAGATGCGAGTTTTCTGGCAGAATATGTGAAAGTGCGTGCCTAAATGCTTTGATGGGACCAGATGACTGTGAAATAAGACTCTGTGTGGTTTGCGTCTACCAGTCTGTCGTATGGGTTAGCAATTGCGAGGTCGACATGTTAATGGTTTTGCATTTTGGTCAGTGAGTCCATGTTTGAACTTACAAGATTATGAAGCGAAAGTCTGCAATTGAAATCCTGTATCTTGGCAGCCTCGAGCAAAGTAAAAGAACAGGGATCGAGAGATTTTAATTTCCATGTTGGGATAGCTTTTTGGTATTCAAAGTCTGGCTGATGTACGAAAGACAGGTACAGCACATGGTGGACACTAGATACAGCGGGTTTCTCCCAATAACGAACTGTCAGCACCCCCAATTGGTAATCCTTTAGGTACCATGATACTGCTGATCCCATATGATGTTCCACCCAGATCAATCCGCAGTGTCTTTCGGACTGACTTATCACGCAAGGGAACGTCTACTGGTTGCTTCATCCAGTGAATGGGCTACTCCATTAAATAGCCCTCTTCTCCTTGACATACTTCGCCGGCACAAATGGCATTTTAGTTACAATAGCAGGCCGCCTACGACCTCGCACGACAACTTCAAGCTCTGTGCCAGCTTTATGCAGTCCATCACGCACATATGCCATTGCAATATTCTTTCGCAGCGAAGGGCTGGGACACCCGGACGTTACATTGCCGACTGTTTCACCCGAGGAGTCTACGATCTGTGCGCCTTCTCGCGCAGGCGCACCTTGAACGACCAGACCACAACGTCGTCGGGTAACGCCTTGTCCGCCTTTTGATTTAGGCGTTAGTTGGGACAGAATGGTTTCATGGCCGTAAAATTTGGCCCCTACGCCACGGCGTGATTTGGGGATTATCCAGGCTAGGGCTGCTTCGACTAGCGTGATGCTGTCGTCTATGTCGTTGCCGTAAAGGCACATGCCGGCTTCCAGACGGAGGCTGTCGCGCGCTCCTAGGCCAGCTAGGCGCACCCGGTCCTTGCCGCCTTGAGCCAAAAGTGCT
Organism: Piedraia hortae CBS 480.64; assembly: GCA_010093745.1. Classification (NCBI taxonomy): domain Eukaryota; kingdom Fungi; phylum Ascomycota; class Dothideomycetes; order Capnodiales; family Piedraiaceae; genus Piedraia; species Piedraia hortae. The sequence continues at coordinate 48,234 of MU005964.1, forward strand.
TCGGTAACGGCGACGGTTTGGGATGGATGGATAGACAGTTCGAAGCCATCTTCGCCCGTGTATCCACCTCGTGTGGCTACAATCGGCAGGCTCTCGCCAGTCGGGAGAGCAAGAGTGATGTGCTTTACGAACCCAAAGTACCAAGTGTTGAGGTCTACTTTACACTCTTTGGATAATAATGAGCCGAGGATCTCGTGAGACAAGGGACCTTGTAGAGCTATGAGGCCAAAAGGTTCACCGTTTGCTTCCAAATGCTGGAGTTGAACACCTGCGTTTCCACCATTGTGCCATTCGTTGAGGGCAGCGACAAGATAGTTGTAATCTTTTGCCCGACAGCCGGCATTCAGCACGATGTAGAATCGTGGATTAGATCCCCCTTCCAAACGGGTAATTATGCAATCATCTTCGATGCCACCTGTTTTGGGGTGAAGCAGAGCTGATAGTGTATTTTGCCCTACTTTTAGGCCCTGAACGCCAGAAGGTGTGATCAGTTCAAGAAAGGCCTCCGCACCAGGGCCTTCAAGGTGATATTGAACCATGTGGCCCACATCAAATATGGAAGCCTTTTCACGCGTCCAAACGTGGCTATCACCCACGGGAAGGTCCGAGTATTGTACGGGCATGGTGTAACCCCCGAAGGGCACCATTTTCGCACCATAACGAAGATGGAGGTCATAGAGAGCCGTTTTACCGGGGTTTTCTGCCGTGTACAACGTGGGCGCGGGTTTGACGTAATCGCTTACGGTGCTCTGAGCACGCCTTTGAACAACCGCTCGACGACATAGGCGCAACGGAGTGGCGCAGTGAAAAGTAGTGCCATTTGCATGCGCCAGTGACGGGCGCGCGAGAGCCCTAACAGGGCGCAGAACGCGAACGACGGCCCTGTTTGACATTTTGGGTATCGGAAGGATTGCCCCGCTCTAGAGGTGAGGTTGGTATACTGCCCCCGCCCTACAGGTGAGGTTGGGTACTGACCCCGGCCGTTTAGCACCGCATCTGCTGGCTGACCCCACAGCGACCGCAGCGCACCCCCCTTAGAGCGCCGCCCCGGAAAACGTTGGCCCCCGATTCACCTCCATTCACAATGCCCGGGATCTATTTCTTGGTCTCGTTGCCAACGTCGATAACAAAATCAAACGATGCCGAAGACGCATTTGAGACGCTGCGTTCGGCCGTGCCGTCCGGAGATGGCGACCTGCGGCCGTTTCAGATCCCCGAGTTCAAGATTGGTACATTGGAGGCGCTGATACAGCAGGCCGACGACTTGGCGAAGCTGGAAAACGGCTGCCGGGCAGTTGTGGACAAGGTGGGAGAGCTACTGCGGGGCCTCCTGGAGGGCGACGAGGAGAAGCTGAACGAGCAAAAGGTGGTCAACGACAAGCCAGTAGACCACTATATACAGAACTTTCAGTGGAACAAGGTCAAGTACCGCATTGACGCACCCGTGGCGAGCCTTGCAGACACGCTGCAGAAGGAGTTGGCAGCGGTGGAAGGGGACGTCAAGGCCAAGTTCAACCAGTACAATCAGACACGGACATCATTGGCTCAGGCACAGCGAAACACAACGGGTAATCTCTCCCAAAAGTCTCTCACCACCGTCGTCAATCCGGAGAGGCTACTACTGCCTGACCAGTCCGAGTATCTCCAACAACACCTCATAGCCGTGCCAAACTCTGCCACCAAGGAGTTTCTCAAGTCTTACGAGACCCTTGTTCCCATGGTCGTGCCCCGCAGCGCAACGATGCTCGCCAAGGACAGCGAGTTTCAGCTGTGGGCCGTGACCGTGTTCAAGAAGCACAGCGCAGAGTTTTTACACAAGTGCAGAGAGCACCGCTGGGTGCCGCGGGAGATGAACTTCAAAGAGGGCGGACGGGAAGCCGAAGAACAGGAGCTGCAGCAGCTGCAAAAGGACGAGCGAAAGGTCTGGGGTGAAGCACTGCGACTCGGACGCGCCGGGTACAGTGATGCCGCCATGGCATGGATGCATGTCCTGGCGCTACGCGTCTTCGTAGAGACGGTGTTGCGCTACGGTTTGCCGCTCTCATATATTAGTGGCGTAATTTCGACAGATGCAAAGAAGTCGAAGAAAGTGAAGAATAACCTTGACGCGCGTTTCTCAGGCGTAGAGGGCAAGGAGATCAAGGGCAAAGCCAAGGACGAGAGCAACATGGTACAGGAAATGGCCGGTTTGGGCCTCGATCACGGCTACGAGCCCTATGTGTTTTACCAGTTGGAGATTCAATAGATTTTAGAGTGTCTGTAATGCATGACTCAGCTTACCAACTCTGTCGCTTCAGCCTTGCGCTAGATTGATGCCCAATGCAGAACGGTGGCGTATGTGGGGCCGAGCCGTTCAGCAGACTCGTACGGTAGCGCAAGGCGGCCAGCGCCTAGATCACAGTCACTTCAGATCAACCAAGAACCGTGGTGCTGTTGAGTCATGAAATATGGTACTTTTATAGCGCCACTTACACATTAGCTTTTCTACAAGGCCACCAAGCATGATAACGTTCGAAAATGTACATACATTCCCAGAGACATGAACTGACCCGACTGTGTGGCGTCTCTAGCCAATCATCAAGGGTTTTGTTAGTCAAGCGACCCAGACAATCGAATCCTTATCTAGAATTACCCAGAACAGAAGCTTAGCGCGCGCTACAAGACAGTCTCGCTAACGCGCGCATGTTGCATACAAGAGATTTCAGCCTTGTTTACGCCTTGACCCCTCATTGAAGGCAACACAGATCATATTTGACTTCTTGATTCGCTTTTCCATCTTTCTTTAACCTCTTCTCTTTTTCAAATGCGTCCATTCGCTCACGCCCATTACGGTGACGAAGATGAATACGACTACCACCGTCGTCCACGCCATCGACAAGCCTTCGTGCGTCAACATCAGGAGCTGTCGCCCAGCCCAGGCCCACATCCCTACGTAAAGATTCACTTGAAACAGACGGAACCGGCTTCTCCTGCTGCACCTCCAGTTGTGCCAATGGCTCCACCTGGGTGGCAAGCTCCAGCGGGGCCACAAATGCTGCATCCGTTCCAGCCAGCTCCCTTTGTCCCCGTTTTCTATTCACCTGAACGACGTGACAGTTCACAGCACAGTATTGAGGCCCGTTTACAAGCCTTGGAGCTCAGGGCCCGACCACGCGGCCAGTCAGAGGGTGCAAATGAGCATACACGATTGCGGCTCAAGCAGTTGGAGCACGAAAAGGAAATGGACGCCGCGAAACGTGTAATGCAACTAGAATGGCAACAGGAAAAGTCTGCCCAGGAGAAAGCTGCGCAGGAGGCTGAGGAAGCCAGGAAGAAAGCCATCGCCGACCATGAGTCGAAAATGCGTGAAGAGGCGCAGAAGAGAAAGAAAGAAATGGACGACCTAATGCAACAAATTTCGTCGGAGAGAAAGGAGGCTGATGAAAAGGCAAGAGAGGCGGAGGATGCCTTGCGAGAAAAGATTGAGCGCGATAACAAGGACGCCAAGGAAAGAGAAATGGCTCAGGAACGGGAAGTACTGGAGAGGCTCGAGAGGCGGAAGCGGGAGGCCAAGGAAAAGGAAGATGAACTCCGTAGGAAGATTGAGTCTGAAAGGAAACAGGAGGAAATCAAGAAAGAGGAAGAGTGGAAAGCTCTTTGCAAAACGTACGAAGCAAAGAAAGCAGAGGAGAGGTTGGAAAAGGAGAAGGAGGAAAAGGAGATGAAAGACCGGCTACGATCACATCTGTTACGTGCCGAATTCCCAGATGATGAAATCGAAAACATTCTAGCCGCCGATGGCAGCAAGAAGAAGGAAAAGCGGTCCAGTCGCAGCCGCAGCCGCGGTTGCCATGGGCATCATCGTCGTGCATCCGCCCCCGTCATGATCTATCACAGAGTCCACCGTAACCACATCTCTGCCGACACCCTTACTGCATTCCACATTGAGTATGATTATGACCCGGACGACACAAACTACCTCCTTGTATACCGCGACATCAACAAAAAGGAGCAGAGAGATCTCTTCGAACACACACGACGACTTCACGTCAAGCTTAAGAGAAACTTGCACGTCCCTGCAGCGGATGTAGGCCCCCGACTTGCCTTTTACCGCGAACGATCAAGGAGCAAGAGCAGAGGCAAAGTAGACATTCGCCATGGGATCATACGTCTCCGATGATTGGGTGATTGTGATTCAGTTTCGACAACCTGTCAGTGTCCTAATTATCTAGCTAGTCCATGGCACTGTACGTATGGCTTATGACTGCTTTCTCTAGGAGCAACCTGGCGCTTCTCCACGGACAGTTAACACTGCCCACCTTCAACTGTCTTCAAAATGTGTTGCAAGGGTCATTGTTGGCGTGGAAGACATGGGCAAAGTGAAACTAAACAAATACTCAACTATGTCAAGACACAAAGACTTGGCATGACTACTTTATACCCCATATCTGGCAAACCATGAACCTTAACCACTTCGAGCGGCGATCATTGCCCAAAGCGGTTAGCGTCGCAGGCCTCTCATCCAACTCGCCGCAAAGATCGCCACCGTGTAATGACAGCACCGGTACCCAAGAATTCTATACCCTCGTTATCCGTTCCTCCGACCCGGACTACCGCGCCTGTGCTCGAATTCAACTGTTTGTATACCCATGATATCCGCAGAAAATCAAAGCGATGGCAAGATGGATTTCTCCGTTATCACACATTCAACAAGCGGGTTATGGTCTACGATGTTTCGCGCAATTACATAGGTGACTGTCATTGGTCGGATGAGCATGATGTAGCCGAGGGTGATGAGCTCACTCTGGATGACCCGCCCGTCTTGGTGGAAGTGATGGAGGCAAAAGGCAAGACGGAAACGGATCTTACGGACCTGCGAGCTGCAGTGCGGAAGACTCCAGTTCGTCCTATTGCGGCCTGTCCGGATACTGTGCGGTCTAGTACGGTAGCCCCGCTTAAAGCTAGGAGTCTGCCGTCTGTTGCTCCGGCTAAACATAAGAGCTTGGATGCACTACTGGGAGTACGAAGGGGGCCTACTGGGAAGGCAGTCTTACCGATCAACTCGCCGTTCGAAGACAGAGTTGCTCAGCAGAGGGCAATCACCGTCTCCTCATCGCCTGATCTCCAGGAAGTCTCGGCTCCTCAGAGACCGGCAGCGCAGCATGTTCCAAAGAATCGCAAATCCCGCCTAGAACAATCTCAGCCCCTGAGATTCGCAGAAGCACTACTCCCTCGCCCAAGCAAGACAGCAACACTGCCCTCAAAGCCAGTACGGCCTATCCTCCGAGAACCCCAACAACCACCCAACATCACAGAGTCCGTCCCATCTCGTCCTCAACGCAAAACAGGGACCCTACACATCGCCTCTACTTCAAAGCCCAAGGTCCTCCTCTGTCAAAGCCAACTTAAAACCACCACACCCACTAAGCAAACCGATGCGGAAGGTCAAACACCCCAACGCGCCAAAACCCAGCGCGAGCTACTGGAAGAACGGCGAAAGAGAGTCAGAGCAAGGGAAGGTCAGTCGCCTGTCAAACGTGCTGAAATGCAGCAGAAGGAGAGCGGTAAGCAAACGGTGCAGTGCCCTGTGCAGCCTGCTGATGCTGCCCCCGCTCGTGTTGGTGATGATGGCAGTGGCGGCGACGGTGGTGGTGGTGGTGGTGGTGGTGGTGGTGGTTGTGTTGCTACTGCTGCTGCTACTGCTACTGCAGTGCCTGCTGCCCCACTTGCTCAATATCCTGCCCCGCCTGCTGCCGCTCCACGTCTCGCCCTCTCCAGACCAGAAATCGTCCCCCTTCCCCCTCGCAGAAAGAATACAAGGGAAGCCGTTGCTCCACGCACGGATCCGTGGAGTAGAGAAGCATATGACCTCTTTGAGTGGAGGCCGCCGGGTTGGGATGAGGAGGGTTGGTGTATTAAACCGGGGTATTGAATCCGTAGATATGTGTGATGAGATTATGGGATGATGTCTACGTTTTACGGCTTGTACAAATAGTTGTGGAAATGTGTCAGGACTCAGGGCCTACGTCATGCGGAAGGGCCCGGTCCTCCCACGGCCCGAGCCTAGTGGCCCCACTCTGCGACACATACTCAGGCGGCACTGAATTTTCTCTTCTCATCTTCATGCGTTGTTCTTTGTCTACATAGGGTCTACGCAGTCCTCTCGTCCATAGCCCATTGCTTTGAGCCCCTTGCCCTTGTTTCTCATCGATCTCTCGGCCCGACCCCTCGTCCTTAACCTCGTGTCGTGACAAAACGTCTTGCTCATGTGCTACTCGCTTCCGTGAAGCTGAGGTTTTTCTCCTGAAACTCGCGCTCTGGGACACGACATTGGTGGAGATTTGCGTATGGCGGCTATTAATCAATTAGCCAAAATACAAGTCCCCGAGCGCTCTGCGTTACCAGGGCTCTCTCGCCATCCTGTTCATCAGAGGTGCATTCTGATACGATAGGCGACCTCAGCTCTCCACCGCCCTTCGCCCACAAACAAAATACCGATTTTTGAATCACCGAATTCCAACCGATCGGAACGAGGGACACTCTTTCCTAAGGTCGACAAGCTCAAGTCCTGGACTGGAGCAGGTCCTCAACCGAACGAAGACCTGTCAAGTGAGCAATTTGCTTCCCTTAAGGAAAAAATCCCCACCTCTTCTCAACCCTCGCCAAACGCAGATTCAGGCCCGGAGGGGTTGGACTGCCGGGAGAGCAGATTATGGCTGGAAAAACCTCTCATACACCCTTGACCTTGAAGTGGTCGATGACAATTATCCACAGCGCCGCCCGAGCCGGTGTTTGTTTGGCCTTCTCGTTCTGTGGGAGTATTCTTGCGACATTATCACCCGTTCGATCTTGGAATGCGATTTCTGGGCACGGAATGTTGACGTTACCGAGAAATGCGAAAGTTGGTGCATGATGCTAACGGGTTCGACAACCATGATATGGAACGTGCAGTCGACGGTTAGTGGAGCGGATGTGGCGATGGCACCGGTACTATAGTACCAACCGAACAAGGTTGTGTGACGGTGTACAGCACCGAGACTGGGGCGAGCATCTCTAACGAGGGGGGAGGCGGTGAGCGGCACGAGGGGAAAGGGGAAGGGAGGAGAGAAGGGAAAGGAGGAGAGAAGGGAAAGGAGGAGAGAAGGGAAAGGAGGAGAGAAGGGAAAGGAGGAGAGAAGGGAAAGGAGGAGAGA